>JAANSP010003742.1:0-10935 GCA_036850745.1 Homidia socia
ATTAGGATATTCTCATACTTCGTAGATGTGATGAAGTTCCGAGCCTTCCTCGGGCCAGTAGCGATGACATTGAGGTTGTCCGTTTTCAGTCAGTCGGGTCAAGTTGACAATGACGACACTTCCTGTACGTCAAAATGAACAATAATATAACAATGATATGTTTGTTTAAGAGTACTTTCTAGTTATCATTAAGGTATAATATATTGACCCCCACCTTGCTCCCACACGCATTCCCAGAAGTCCGCAACCGTATTTGGCAGCGGTCCTTGCGTTGCTATATATGCTGGATTCCGGGGGTCATGGTCGGTCTAATTTATGAAATCAAAATATGCTTGCACGTAAAAAAATCCGTTAAGATGACAGTGTCAGAAAAACTTGAACAAAACAATAAACTGAGCCAACCGACTGAACCACTTATTATGTCACAATCAGTTAAAACAAGAAAATTAGTTTATTGTACTCAATTTTTTTTCTACACGGAACTCACAATCGTTGAAGCGTTGATATAATCTGTCCCAGAAACGTTTGCCAGATCATTAAGGATGACTCGGGAGTGATCGAATGGGAGAGAGTTGCTGTACCGATATCTTTTTTGCGTTCTCTGGCTGATATTACCAAAAAATAAAAAGACAAATTCATGAACAATCATGTCAGTCATACTGTTATTTCTACTTTGTATGAACTTGAGAACGCGAGATGACTTTTTTAAAGGTTCATTATTATTCCTCTCGCAGTACTGAATATTTCATCATTGTAATGATTGGTAATGTTGATAATATAAAGTAAATAACTTGAGTTGAGTCGACTAAAAACAAATCACACGAAAAAATAAGGTTATTGAAATTGTAGAACATTATGGAAATCAAGTCCCAAATTGGTTATGCACTCGATCACTGCTCCAAAACTGTGTGATGCAGATATAAGTCTATTTTTCTTTGTCAATCATTTCTCTTTGTACCTTTCTTGCACATAACACAGTTTTTTTTTGTTTGAATCTCTAATCTCCTTTTGAATGTTCTTATAACGAGCTTAAAAAAGAACATTGGAATAAAATTACGAATGGCTTTTTCTCTGATATTTATTCTGATTCGGAGATCTCATTATTCCAAGTGGCAACCTTGGAAGGATTATGGTAAAAAGTTACTATGTATTGCTTTAACTCGTTCAGAAGCTTCAGTGAGAGATACACAAGAGACTGGGAGACTACTACTTCAATTTTGACATGTGAACATGTGACCTCCTGGAGGTATCAATTGTGTTTAAGATATTTAAGTGATGAGGTGTTCAAGGAGAGGCAAATGTCCCGTTGTTGCTTTTTTCTTGCCGTACGTAAACGTTAACTAACATGTCTGTAACAAAAGTTTTGACGATTTTTTTTTCAACCAAGACTGTAAGATTTAAAGAGGATAAGACGGTTTCTTTCCGTTGTTACTGAGTGGATAAACCGTATGCTTGTATTACCATTGCCACATATGTAATGTTATGCCTTTTGATATTATCTTTTTCTACCTTCTATTTTTGTACTGCCGGGATGAAAGTTTTATTAATGCTAATGGGGTGGATTGTTTTTAGATTATTTATATATTATTTATTTATGTGTAAATTCATGTTTTGACTTCAGCACAACTAACCACGAGCTACATTTGCATTTACTTTTGAGGTACACGCATGATATTTCACAATAGCAAAAAACCAGTGTTGTTGTATCACATTACCCAAGTCTTTGATCCATATAAGAGTAATTGAGACTCAAAAACTTCATCGTTTGTTTCATAATAGTTGTGTTATTGTCAACTTGCAGGTAAACTTTGTACTTGTTTACATTTTCATGTAAATAACATTATTTTAAAATACCCATGATTCGACTAAAAAATAAATCACAATGATGCATAAATTTTCAAGGGTATCCAAAGGGTGTTTTGTATTTTTGGAAAGTTATTTGTTTAAATAAAAAACTTGGGAAGAACACAGTTTTGGAAGAAGATATTTTTAAACTAGTAAGGTTAAAATAATTATCATTACCTTTTCGGCCACTGCCGTGGAACATGGATCCGCTTCGTAAGCTGTTAGAGCAGCCCATTCCCTATCCATTCTGTCCCGATTCTTTAAGTGATCTTCCATATATGACTAGAATTATATACATACCATGAAGCATGAAAAACATATGGATTGACAAACAGGAAATATAATTGTAGGTCAACATATTCCACTGATGGATATCCATTCTGTCCCGATTCTTTAAGTGATCTTCCATATATGACTAGAATTATATACATACCATGAAGCATGAAAAATATATGGATTGACAAACAGGAAATATAATTGTAGGTCAACATATTCCACTGATGGATTAAAGTAAGATTGTGCTAATGATGAGTGCTTTTACAAGTTTGAACTATATTACTGATTTTCTTTACAAAGCAGTTTGTGGCAATCTAAACTAAGCTACTCACCAGAACCATATGCCCTGTGGAAATATCCATGTTTGTGAGAACAGGTTCCTCACTCCTGAAAATATAAATATCATTTGATAATTACTATATGCGTGTATATCCATGTTTGTGAGAACAGGTTCCTCACTCCTGAAAATATAAATATCATTTGATAATTACTATATGCCATGCGTGTGTGTAATTGTTATGAAATACGTACATAGAGAGAAATGGAAGGACTTTAAGCAACACTATATGCCATCAAAGACGAAAAAAGTAGAAAATTTGAAAAACCAGTAATGAAAATAAAAGTATAAAGAGCGAATTATCAAAGAGGTAGTAAAAAGTAAACAACGGATTAATGACATGATTTACAGAAAAAAGGAACCAGAAAATAGCTAAATATTGAAGAGATGAGAGATGAAAAACAGACAGACAATCAGATAAAACAACTGAATGGGGAAAATCAAATCTTGCTTTCAGCTTAGCACAAATCATTGAAATGATAAACCAAACAAAAGAAATAATAGGGACCGTCCATGACAGGTGCTATTGCGTTTTTGGACAGTCACAATCACAAAAATCTAACCAAGAGGAAGTGCTGGACCTTGATGAAGATGAACCATTGTCTGAATCCTTGCTAGCAACCTTGTGAGTTGGCCCCCGGAGAGGTTCCATCTTTTCGCTGTTTTTAGAGCCAGCCATTCGTGCTCGGCACAAGTCCTGTTGAACATTTTTTTTTCGCATTGAATTTATGATTCGTTTTTCATGGTGAGACTGATGACATGATTTCAATGATACACTTCATCTTCAACATGTTGATTGAGTACCTGATAATCCTTGCACGCTTCGTATGATGGATCGTCCTGTGACAATCTTACCAGCTTTTCCTTGGATTTTGCATGTTTTCGAACTAAAAACAAAGCCACTGCAGCCACAAGAACTGCTGCCACCAAACCGCATACTGCAAACGTTGTGATAAACATTCGATTCGACATTGGGTCTTGTTCCGCCGACAAGGGCATGAACGAGGGTGTTTTTGACTAAACACAAACCAAAAGGAGACATTTTCTATCATAGGCAGTTGACCATATTTTTTCAGTTGTCAGCCGTATTTTTAAAATGTACGAAGGCAACTAAAAGTTATTTGAATTTGTAAAGCATTCTGGAATAAATGCACCATATTTTGTAATACTCTGGTAGACAACTGATATGGAAAATAATTCTACATTGGGCAGGAAAGAGTTGTCTTCTTTCACCCCAAAGATGCCAAACTATTTATTTACTCTTATAAAATACTTTAGGCAGCAACGAATCATAGACGACAAAATAGCAAATCATGATGAAAATTTTTATATGAGAATACGCGTTGTCATCAACCGACAAACGTTAAAAGAAAAATAATTTTGAAACTTACATCTACTGAAAGCCCCACATCAGTCCTCACGATTCTTACACCAAAGTCCTTTTCCACCTTGTCCTTTAGGTTATCTTAAAGCGAATAAAATGTCACAATATTACTAATTGTGATATCTAGTAAAAATATTTTGATGTACATGAAATTGGTATGGATGTGAGCATGAAAAGTGAACCAAACCATATAAACATGTTTGTTCGTACGTATGTAAACTCGCATGATTGTGCTATACAAGTGAAGTGAATGCAAAGTGAAAAGAAAATATGATTAGTAACACAGCTTCATGGTCTTACTTATTTGCTGAGCAACAGTAGTCGCATTCAACCCCTTCCCGTTTTTCACCACTTGGAAAGTAACGACGTCTTCATTTTCATTGACCCTGTAAGGTGTACAAAAATAAACATGAAAACCTAAAAAGCCAATAGCTGGGTAGCTCAATGTAGTCAATTAAGTTACCAGTGCAAAAATTCCACATCTTTTCACTTTACCGAAGTGAAAAGACGCAACGTTCTGTATTATTACTTTTTTCGCTAAATTACTAAAATAATATAAATTTTAACTTACGACACTTTTTTAAATAAACCTTCGTCAACGTCCAGCATGCCTGCAAGTGTTTTTACCAACTGTTCAGCCCCGTTCCAGAAAATATGAAAGTAGCACAGCTTCATGGTCTTACTTATTTGCTGAGCAACAGTAGTCGCATTCAACCCCTTCCCGTTTTTGACCACTTGGAAAGTAACGACGTCTTCATTTTCATTGACCCTGTAAGGTGCACAGAAATAAGCATGAAAACCAAAAAAGCGAATAGCTGGGTGGCTCAATGCAATGTAGTCAATTAAGTTACCATTGCAAAAATTCCACATCTTTTCACTTTACCGAAGTGAAAAGACGCAACGTTCTGTATTATTACTTTTGTCGCTAAATTACTAAAATAATATAAATTTTAACTTACGACACTTTTTTAAATAAACCTTCGTCAACGTCCAGCATGCCTGCAAGTGTTTTTACCAACTGTTCAGCCCCGTTCCAGTTAACTCTGTCGAATCGTGTATTTAATTTTATTAGCAAATGTATAAGCATGAGGAGGGAACACAAATAGTGAACAGTTCTTTACTAAAAGTGTACTACGTCATGAAAAGTATGACCTAAACTTACTTGGTATTCAATTCTAAATTGACGTAGGATGTATCAATGATGTCAATATTTTTTACATGCTGTACGCCCCATGTAGGATCGAAAATTACTGGAACCGATTTTTTATTCATATCAATGGTTCCCAATCGTGGGAACGGAACTTCCTCAATCTACCAGTGTCAAAAAAGATTTTATGAATTAAAGTTAGTGTAGTACAGACGTGATAATTGCGACGAGGTAACATCACGTATGCATGTCATCGAATGCTAAATAACGCTAGTATTCAATTGGTAATATAAATGTTCTAATGGCAAACTAGCTTGCAAGTTTTTGAAAATGGGTGTGAAAAGGCTTTTACCTGGCCAGTTTTTGCTGGAACATCGGATTGGATTTCGGAACCCCTTCCGTCATCTTTTATATCTGTGTGGGTTGTAGTAAAACTCAAATGTACTACAATGCAATGCTAGCTTTTTTGTTTTTGTCATTTGTCCCCGGAAATACAAGCGGTGGTGATGTACGCACATTAGTAAGTTGGTTTATAGATATATTGAATGTAATTTTAGATGTAGAAGAATTGTTGAAACATGACAAACACAATAGTGTAATAATATCCGTCATCAAAACTTCCATGTTAACACTTTATTCCTCCCCTCTTTTTTCTACACCCTCAGCCCTCACATGCACGTTTCTTCAATGTCGTGTATTGATTCATTTTTGAATAAAAATTTCTGAATTAATTTACTATACTATCATTATAATTTATATTAACTTCTGTGAAAATTACACTCTCCCGTCTATACCCATCAACTACGCTTCACTCTACTAAAATTGTAATTAAAGACACCCAAGCACTGACTAATTAAAACTTCCATGTTAACACTTTATTCCTCCCCTCTTTTTTCTACACCCTCAGCCCTCACTTGCACGTTCCTTCCATGTCGTGTATTGATTCATTTTTGAATAAAAATTTCTGAATTAATTTACTATACTATCATCATAATTTATATCAACTTCTGTGAAAATTACACTCTCTCGTCTATACCCATCAACTACGCTTCACTCTACTAAAATTGTAATTAAAGACACCCAAGCACTGACTACTGACATGTCAAGCCGGTGACGATGATATCACATAATATGTGCTACGGGATAAAAGTCAGTAATTAATCCAATCAGTGGAAACCACATTAGCACAAAATTCTACTCTGCTTGCCAACAAACACTATACAGTTTTTGATGAAATAGTTTGTTTTACTCACTACTTGGTTACCTACGGAACGGACATTAATGGCACACCCGTGCGAATCTTTGCTCGATGAGTAAATACTGCGGTGGAGAAGAACGCCTTTGTTATTTACTTCATTTTACGCAAGAATTGACAGAGTCAATTTGACTCCCTTGCTAATCAAAGGTTTCAACAAGGAAAATCCAGGGAAATGACTTTTTTATATAAAATTTATGTAAGTGATTGCACAGCCTTCCAGAATAGCTGCTGGCTGGAGCATCAAAAATCTCGGTTGACTTTCATTTTTTCAGTAAGTATAAACTAATGCGATCAAATCCACAAATAAAATATAAGCAAAGGTATGTGGATACAGAAAATGTAAACGAACATGGCACGAAGGCCTGTGTTGGTGCTTTAGTGAACATAATATGCACTTTTTCTTAAATCAGATTTTCTTCCTTCTAAAAAATCCATTCTGCTTTTTTAGATGTACCTAATGTAACATCATAGCTTATTCTTTCGTTCGTTTGTTCCTTTCCTAATTTATTATTCTCATCATCATTATGAATCATTCAAGGCCTGAATGGTATCAGCATAAAGTTGGCTATTTCTAAATTTTTATACCGAGGCATTCTTGAGCTGCTTCCATTTCGATCCATTTCTATTCTTCTCTCTATCTCTGTCTCTCTCTCTTCGTTCGCCTGCTCTCCACTTACTTTCTAAATCATGTATGCATGTCGGACCCGAATGAAAGTAACATGATCTCTGGATTCAGCATACCGTAGGGAAATGTCTACCTACAACAGAACAACGCATCTACGCTGTTTCAAGACGATGATCTTATACATGCCACAGCGTTTGCCACTTAGACTAGGCATCATTTTGTTTCAACATTTTGCAAAACATAATGTCTAGTAGCTAGCACGTACATACATTATTACTCATTACTACGTACCGATGTAAGTTTAAATCTACAACAGTAATGTAATGATCCAAGTAAGGACGACAAAATAGTTGCTCGATGAAAAACGCCTTTTAAAATGTAATGAGCCAAGTAAGGACGACAAAATAGTTGCTCGATGAAAAACGGCTTTTAAATGACTACTTGAAATAGGTGGAGTACTACTTGGTAGGTGGTTATATTTTTCTGACATGTGCTGACACAGAACAATGAAAAATACTTTAAGGATCTTCTCATCCTAGTTTGTGAAGTGGTATAAAGTTGAAATAGGTAAAAAAAAGCTTTGATGATTGTGAGTGTATGATGCTCAAGAGTTGTTTTATTCTTCACTTTATCACCATAACTTGTTGTTCTTGGATAATTATCGTTGAGTGGTAATTAAGGAATTTATGCCTATTTAACAACATGCCATCATGCCATTATTCCAAGCTCTTCAAAGTGCTCATCTTATCCCCGATGGGGCACAAAGGAATATATCTTTGAAAAATGCAAAGTTAATGACTGTTTATGTCAGCTAGTTACATATTTTAAGCGAGAATGAAAACGACAAAACTGACAAGTACGAGAGCTTTTGTGTGCTTTCATTCCGGGGACAATTTATAGCAAGTATAGAAGCTAAAGTGAAAGTAAGACATGCACTTACCATACTGTACCATATCCGCAGGTCCTTCGGCGACAGCAAACTCAGCAGCAGCAGGGTTGCCTACTTCGTCCTTGATAACACCCAAACCAATGGAAGGCTGAAAAAGGGAATTCTAATGTGAGTACTTGTATTTTAATTACACAACAAAGCAGAAGGTTCAAGTTATCATAGATAATATCATCAAATGAAAAAAATATATATAACAACAGCAAAAGTCAACAATAACATTAAATTACTAGCAGCCCTTAATAATAATGTGCTTTGATCTTAAATGGTATAAGAGTATAAAAAATTGGGACTGTTGATAGAAGGCCATTGAAAAGATGAAAATGACAAGTAGGTATTCGTTACTAATGTGAGTACTTGTATTTTAATTACACAACAAAGCAGAAGGTTCAAGTTATCATAGATAATATCATCAAATGAAAAATAAAAAAAATATAACACAACAGCAAAAGTCAACAATAACATTAAATTACTAGCAGCTCTTAATAATAATGTACTTTGATCTTAAATGGTATAATAGTAAAAAATTGGGACTGTTGATAGAAGGCCATTGAAAAGATGAAAATGACAAGTAGGTATTCGTTGGCAGATCCGACATCCGACATCCGACAACAATAATAATAATGCATAGGTATGTATCTTATGGTTAACAACGAATGTGAGACTTGTACAAGAAATGGTACATTTTGCATATACGCCCTTCAAAACAAAGGAATTCGTATGTAGACACGACAATAATATTCTACTTGACACAGTTGAAAAGAGCTTCAAAATCAAATTAAAAACAAATTCAAGTGGAACGCCAATTTTACGCTTTTTTGTTTTTAAACCTCTACCGAATTCATCTTGATATGTTTTAATAGGATTCAATAAATGGCAAATACATTCACGTTGAAACCTTTCTGATTTACTGTGAATATGTACATATAAAAAAACAATATTGCGTCCTTTAAACTATTTTAGAACTTTCAGTTGTCAAACAGGACCATAGCACACTAATGAGGATACTTTGATTTCTTAATTTCTTAAAGTGGTATACATACTTTATACAAGTTATCATTGTAAAGGTATCTAAATTTAAAAAAAAATTAGCCAAAAGTTTTGATTATTTCAGAGGTTTGCTGATTTTTCCGAACAGCTTAAAAATGGAAAAGCGAGGGACAGAGAAAAGGTATATCTTTACAATATTGCCATTTGGGGATGAGTTCAACTTGGGTAGTATTTTGCTTCAAGTAAAATATGACTATTTGTACAATTTTCCGATTTGTTTTTATTAAAAGTTGTTATGTACATATGTATGATAGTTTTGTATGGGATAGTTTTGCATGTTTTAAGAAATCATAACTAATAAAGTAAAATCAGAGTATAGATAAAGAAGGTAAGAATTATTCCTTTTATCTGGAATGCTTTATAGACGTTACTTTTTTCATATACCAATTTAGAATCAGAGCGCAGACGTTAGATTTGGTATTTATCATAGTCAATTTATTCTTATAATCTGTAAAAGAATTTCGTTTAATTTTAATTTTTCTCTTCACACTTTTGAGGAGAGCAGGCATTTCCCATTAAGACACGCCGAAAATATGATTACGTTATGATTGTATAAGTGTATTAACATACATGTGGAGCGTAAAATGAATGATATTTTTGGACTTGTCATCTTGTTTCTTCATTAGAACTGCGCTGATCGCAGTATTCGCAGTGCTGTTTTCAAGTATATGAATTCTGGAATATATCTGGAAACTCTCTTTCCATTCCAACTCTATAAAGTTTCAAATTAAAAATTTGGGGGAAAGATCTGCCGGTTTTAAAGGTGTAGCGTAGATTTCAGATTAAAAACGCAAGCCAATAGGATCCAAATTATATCTTACAATTAATTGCTCAACAATATACTATAAAATGCAACTTTAGGCGTTAAACATTTCAATTAAAATGAATAGTGCTTGTTTTCTAAATTTTTATCAAAGGTTGTTTTTTTTAAAAGGTCAGTACATGCCTAGATTCAACAAACAAGCTTCATGAGAAGTGGCCAATAAAATACATTCTGTTCCGACATGCAAAAACTTAACGATGAAACAATGATATCATTATCATATATGATAAATGCAGAAAAAATTATTAGCAAAGCGATAATAAATATCCAAGCTAATTAAACAGGAGGCCCAAAAAAAGCAAAAATATAAAATGATTTTTTTGATGCTTACCTCTTTGTCGAAAGCGTAGTTGTTCACGGTGCGATACCACGGGCCAGGTTTCTTTACATCCAGCCGTTCTTGCCTCTCAAAGCCCATGTTGCCACCACCATAGCTTGCATCTATGAAATTGCTAAGTTCTTCAAAACCGTTGCCAGCTGCGTCGCCAACGTTCTCTGGATTTCCGTAGAGAAGCGAATCCGACGCTTCAAAGCGACCTGCTGGCCCTTCCCGTTCTCGTCGAAGTAGCTCCATTTCCTCCCCAGGTGCGATCGGGTTGCCAATAAATCGTTTGAGATACATAAGACTCTCTTCATCCTCTTTCGTGAGTGGAACATCATAGAAACCAAGCTCGTCTGGTTGGACGGAGTAGCTCCATTTCCTCCCCAGGTGCGATCGGGTTGCCAATAAATCGTTTGAGATACATAAGACTCTCTTCATCCTCTTTCGTGAGTGGAACATCATAGAAACCAAGCTCGTCTGGTCGGCCTAGTGCAGCAGGAATCCCAGAATCTTGGCTATTCAGCCATTCGTTATATCTATTTTTGTTATTTTTGTTGTTGAGGAAGACCAGACCCCCTTCTGTATACAGTAGATTCCCATCGTCTTGATCAGTGGGGTCGTCGTTTTGCAAATCGTCGTAGTATCTATTGTTGTTGAGTAGTGGACTAGTGTAAATAGAATTGTCGTTGACAACTGCTGAGTCTACCAGGGAAGGTGGTAGTGATTGAAGAGACGCCAACTGAGGAATGGAGTCTTGAGCAGAGACGACAGGTAGCTTATACTGCCCTGGGAGAAGGAACTCCAGAGGCTCATCGTCTTGTTCCTCTACCTGGGAAAAGCCGTTGTTTCCTATGCTTCTGCTTTCTCCGTTAAACCTGTCTGACCCAGAACGTTCCATCTCACTTCTTAGCATAGACTCTGC
>JAANSP010003743.1:0-10932 GCA_036850745.1 Homidia socia
GTGATATCAATGGTGGAATGGATGATGGAGGAACAAGCCCTATGGAGGTTACCGGAGGTGGACTAATTAGATCGACCACACCCACTGCATCAATGATGGCCGCGTCTTCGACGGTTGTGGAAAGTGGAGATGGATTGTCCAGTGGTGGTGGGGGCGTGGGAGGTCTTCTAGGAACAACAACTAATTTACTACATCATCACCACCACCACCATCATCATCATGAAAGTAGAGGTCCGATTCAGAGTTTACTGAGTACCACAACAGCAGCGTCAGCTACTCCCTCATCCCAATCATTGTCATCATCCCCGACTGCTGCTTCAGCCGCCTCGTCGGGAGTGCCTTCATCATCTGCTGCAGCATTAGGGCTCCAGCCACATCACCACAGCAGTAGTCATAGTACGCAGCAGCCGACGAAAAAGGTGGAGCTGGAAATCGCGCCGACGACTGGAGGTAGTTTCACTTTTGTCATTGATCCAAATGAAAGCATTGAGGGATTGAAGAAGGCGATTGGAAAGAAGCTCAAAGTGGGCAAGGAACATATTTGCCTTTTACATAGAGATAGGTATGGTGGAATTTCGGGCCTCTATAAATTAAATATCAATAGTCTGTTGAAGCACTGATATCAGATAGTTATTACCTATTACCATGCCAACAACCTTTATTGACCTTGAAAATTCACACTAAATTATTTTGTGACACAGGTTATTAGAAAGTAGCAAGAGAATTCGAGACTATGGACTAGCAGATGGAAGCAGAGTATCTCTTGTTCCATCCGTGGAAACTGGCCTTCTCGTATGATGATTCAAAAATGAAAAAATAATTTGCATTTTAATTTCCCGAGAGCTTCGTCTCGATATGACATAGTCTCCATTGCCTTTAATTTATTTCTGTAGACACAACGACCTGAGCAATCTGTTTTGGAGGCACTTGAAGGACTGAATGAAACTCAAGTGGGAGACTTTCTCAGCGGCAAGTCTCCACTGAACCTGACCATGAGACTGGGTGACCATGTAATGCTTATTCAACTCCAGCTGTCCAAAGGATCCAAGGGCTCCTCGTCATCTTCCTCCAGCACCTCAGCTACTGCATCATCTTCGTCCACCACAACTCCTGCTGCTGCCACCACAGTACCTTCTGCATCTACCTCAACAGCGGGAGCCACAAGCTCGCCCGCTTCATCGTCCTCAACAACACATTCTCATCGTCACTCGACCTCTCAGCCCTCCACGTCTTCAACATCATCATCATCATCTACGGCTTCACCAAGTCATCGACAGAAAACTTCCACCACGACGACACCACCACAGTCCGCCACTACCTCTTCCGCAGCGCCTTCATCATCATCCACACCTTCAACGCCTGCTGCAGCTTCAACCAGCACTAAAACATCCACACCCACCGCATCATCATCCAACACAACCTACGAGCACGACAGATTGAATACGCTTGCGGAAGCTTCTCGAAATCTATCAAATACCCTTAAAAAGCTCTCCAGCCACGTGATCAAGGAGGACGACGACTCAATTACCAACCACATGCAGCATCACGGAAAAGGTGTGTACTCTGGTACATTTTCGGGAACTCTCAATCCCGCACTTCAAGATGGCCTTGGGAAGCCTAAAAAGCATGTCTCTACTATCATCCACATTCTCAATGACCTTTTGGGTGGAATGGACCCCGGGAAGTGTACACATATTGGCACAGTCTCTAGTGGTGGTGGTAGCGGTAGTAGTAGCAACAGTGGTGGTGGTGGTACTACCACTGCCAACTCCCCAGTTTCTCCAGGCTCCTCCCTGTCAACTGATTTACACAACAAGCGAAGACAACTTCGACGACGACAACCGGAGCATCACCACCATCATCACAGTCACCATCACAAAAAATCTGATGGTGGTGGTTCATCTTCCAACACTTCCGATCCAACCATGAAAAGGTCACGGTTTACTGCCCCAACATCCTCTTCTTCCTCAACAGCAGGAGGCTCTCCATCTTCCACAGAATACTGGAATGCTTCATCACCTTGTTGTAATGCTGATTCTCCAGTAGATAGTGATCATCATTATCATCGTTGTCGGGGCAGCGGTTCCTCTGGAAATGGATCTTCTTCATCAGGTACATCGCCCGTAGTTAGCCGTGAACGGGAAAATGAACAACTGCGTCTGAAAATGGAGCGTCTTAAAGAAAACCTTCGACTTCGGAAGGAGAAAATGATGATGCGGAGCAGTAGAGCTAGTGCTGCAGCAGCTGCCGCGGGGGTGGGGGCTACCAATCCAACGGCTGGTGGTGCTACGCCTACACCTGCCAGTTGATTTCAAGTTATATTTTAAGAAAAGAAAAATTGATTACGCCACTCCACTGTTATCTACACTGCTGTTTTTTTAACTATATCGTGTGGAAGCAGCTAAAAGCAAAGGACAATTTAGAAATTAAAAATAATGACAACTTGAGTTATTTTTTCTCCATGTTATCGTGTAAATTAAATTAAGTCTGCGAATCTTTCCTGGTGACCGTGATATTGTCAACGTGATCCTTTTTACGCAAGCAAGCTGATTATCCACTTTTTATTCTGAGTAATTGATAATTAAAGTTTTTTAACTATATCGTGTGGAAGCAGCTAAAAGCAAAGGACAATTTAGAAATTAAAAATAATGACAACTTGAGTTATTTTTCTCCATGTTATCGTGTAAATTAAATTTAGTCTGCGCATCTTTCCTGGTGACCGTGATATTGTCAACGTGATCCTTTTTACGCAAGCAAGCTGATTATCCACTTTTTATTCTGAGTAATTGATAATTAATTAACTACTGACTTAAGTTTTAATTTTAAAGTTAAGAGGGTCAATTTAAGTGAAGTTAGATACGAGTGCACGTATTATATACATATTATTACTCAGTGAACACATTTTATCGCTACATATTGTACTTTTGTTCTGGAATATTTTTAGTGTCGTTTCGCGTATCAGGCTTTCATAGCCTGTTTAAAAACAATGCACATATTTTGTTTTTTAACACATCAGCCAGCGGAAAAAAACTGATAATAGTAAAAGGCACTGGTAATCTGGTAATTTAATTTTACGCTAATTACTAATTATGTTCAACAGTGAATCATCAATTTTGCTTGCAAAATAAAATATGATAGGAACAACGAACAAGGCATGCACTATCACAAGTTCTCAGACTTTCCCGACGACGATGTGTCAAAAAGTTGAAAAAATCTACATAACCAGGCTACGTTGTAGTTTTCTACTAATATTTTTTGCTAACTGAAATGTGGGTAAAAAAGTGAAAGTGGTTTTTTGTGTAATTTCAAGTTAAAATATTATTAAATATAGTCAGGACGAAAATCTGACTGGGTAAAGTAAATAAATAGATGGCATGGTGTTCTCTTCACATAATAATCGTAACTCTGTAACAATGCCACTACTACATTTTATGCTACAGCAAACAATCATAATCACCATCATCACATTATTATTATTGTACACACAGTTGGTAAAAAGAAATATGTCAATTTGATTTAATTTAATGAAGTACTCCTGAATAGAATTTGTTCTGTTGTCTTATTTATATCACTTTACTGTAGCCAGCCGTATATATAAATGTTGGACTGATTATGATTAGGTTAGGTGTGTAGCTAATTTTGTAACTTGTAAGTAACTAAGTTTTTAAATCATCATGTCATGCAAAAATTTACTTTGTAATTGCTTTGATAACTATTATCCATAATCCATACTGTTTTTATTGTACTCTGTATGAAAACAAAAACGGACCGCAAAAAATAAAAATATTGTTTTTTTCTTCTCTTTTTGCAAATGACGAGTGACTTTAAACAAAGCTGTCACAACAGTGAAATAGCAATGTGTATTTAAAGGACTAGGTTAATTTTTTCCTGAAGAGTAGCTTACCTTGACGGCGACGATTTTTTCCTGTCCATTTTCGTTTAAAAAAGTTGTAACTAACATGATGGACAGAAGACGAAATTTGTAAATTTAAATGGTAACCATAATCATTGTGCGACTTTAATTTTCGACTTGACGTAATAATCTTAATAATTGTTTGTAACTTTTTTCAAATAAAAACAATGTAAAAATATAAATAAATAAAAAAGTTCATACATTTCGCTCGTTGTGTGTATTAGTGACTTATTTGTTGTAAAATAAAAATAGAGCTGTTGCATATGTATGAAGTAAATATTGTAAAGAAAATTACTGTAAACTGTAACTACCTATTCTCTACATATGACAATTATTCTTGAAGTTTTAAAGGAATAAGAATATAATTACATTCTAACAATTATTATTATAAATAGTACGTATGTAATATTAATGTTGAAAAACGATCATTTTGAACTATTGTACTGATAAGAAATAAATGCCGCATTATAAAAATCGTAATGAATGATTATTATTATGATGATAAAATTTTGGTTATTTAAATCATCATTATTATTATTGTACTACATACTACTACTACAAATATATATGCCAATGTCGACTTTTTTTTCTGGTGAAATACATGATGAACAATTAAACTTTTATGAATAATATTGGAACAAGAAAAAACGAAAAATTGTTGGAATAAAATTGAAATTGTAAGAAAGTTGGAAAGAAAGAAAATTATGTAGTTTTTGCACTTTTTAATATTTTTTATGTATTTAATTTTAGCAAAATCGTCTTATCAAAACATTTAATTTCATAAGATAACGACGTCATAAATTCATTACTATTGAAGAATAAGATTAAAACGGTATTTTTAACGCATCATCATTCAATTTAGGCACAAAATGGCGTTTGATGGCACCAATTGGTTTTGGCGTTGCGTCAGTCACGTTATTGCCGTTATCCAAAGTTGATGAGCACATAGCACATGAAATAAATCGTTAATATCGCCATCTATTTCGATCTTGATCTTATTCCAAAAGGGAAGGTGGAAGGGTGGTGGCATTGCATTGACATGCGTGGTATTCAGCAACGAAGACAAGCAAGTTTGCGATTTGGGGAAAGAAGACACAACTTTGTCAATATGGATACTAGTCTTTGTCGAGCTCAAAGTATGCGGATAATAGACATAGCAAAGAGCTTCGCGTTATTCATGCATTGATTGTTCCGTATACTTGTAAAATAGAAAGGTTTTTTTACAATAAGAATAGGTAGCTTGCTTGCTGCTGCTATGCTGCTGCAGAAATGCAAGCAAAACGGGGATGCTGCATGCTGTAGTATGTATAGGTTTGCCGTTTGCCTTTTGGAAAAGGAAGATTTTGCAAAAGTACTGTATCCAGTCCGGTTGAACTCTAAAGCGACTCCTTAGCCTTGGAAATAACAGCGAAACTGCTAGTTCTCCTGTTGATTTCAATGCTGAAACGCATTCAGAAGGTAACATCGGATACCATAATATTCCAGAAAGACTTCGAGAGAATTTATAAAGCAATTTTTGAAGGACGTTTGATGCTCTCCTTTAGTCTTTTACAAGTAAGCAAAAACTCCAGAGAAGATGCACGACGGATATCAAGAGAATGAGGAAAAAGACTTCGATGTTTTTTAGCATTTTGATCCTAGAATGTGAACAATATACCAAAATTATCTCTTCAATGATTCGCAATTCAGTTATTAATTGCGTTTGTGTTCTAATAAAATCATTTTTGAGCCATTCATGCTAATTTTTGATGAAACTTTCTGACCGTCATCGTGACTGTTTGGATGGCGTTTTAATGAAGAACAAAGACAAATTTCTATGTTCAAATTTTAGAAACCTTTTTCATAAAGTTTGTTGATCTATCGTCGTCGGGAATCGGGAAGGTATGATGGTATGTACTAATATGGATGGAGACATTTTGTAACGTAAGCAGAGTTAAATATGACCTGTGGAATTAGTCGTCAGTTGCAAGATCAAGAAGATCCAAAAATAAAATCCACAGTGTACACCCAATTGAGTAAGGGCGTTGAACGCACATTTCAATTGCGATCCTAATTCCTCTTCCTACCTTCTAAAATTAGGTAGACAAATTTTTTTCTTGATGATTTCCACTATGCATACTTTTCTGAAAATCCGTTGAACGATTGAAAACAAGCTTTATAAGCTGCATCCATTAACTAATTACGGTAGACATTTTTAACATCATTAACACCGGCTACTAAATCTTGGGATAAGAATATTCAACAGCTTACATTTGTCCAGCCAACAACCAACCATTCTCTGTATTATTCTGGATGAAGACAATCGACGTGTAAAATTGCGCCTTACGCCGTTAGCAAAACAAAGGTCTTGCTCGTGGTTTAAAAAAGGTTAAAAAGTAAAATCACAAGAAAAAAATCCTTTATTGAGCCTTGAGCCAACAAATAATTAAAGCTTCCAAACATCATAAAACATAAAAACATTGTCACTGTAGCAAGTACAAAAGGATTAAAATTGTATTTTTAAAGCGATTTACTACTGTATTTAGGTAACTAACCAACTTTACTGCGAGTGTTGAACTCGATTTTTTAAAAATATGACGGTGCATTCCGCAATTTAGTAAATACAATTTACATCAAAAATCCCTTAATTGATTTCTTTCTTGTGGTCATAACTTAAAAATCGAAAGAAGCCAACAAACTTTTTGAACAAATCACATCATTGGATTCAAGTTGTTCAATACTCAATAGTGTGATGTGGTATAAACTAAAATGCAATGATAAACCAAAGTGAGCTCAAAAACGTAGGTAGGGCCGAAGGGTTTAACTTTTTCAATGAATACTCGTTTGAACAAAAATACTGAGCCCCGCCGTACCTCTTTTTTCCTTTTAATGAATTATGTGGATAATTATTCCTGTCTGTAACCTCTTCTTTGTTTCCACTTGCAACATCGTAAAGCTTTCTGACGACAGCCTGGAAAATCCTACCGACTTTCTTTTGCAAATGCAGTGCAGATTCTCAATTGCACGGAAGATGGACACTTTCTGAGAACCGTTAACGAGCTGGACAACAAAATAATTATATATCTGTCAGTAAAAATGTGAAGAGATGAAATTGCATTACTTCCTTCATATTTTTCCCAGAAAATTTCTCATACTTTACAGCAGGGCACGGGCAGAATTTCTCTTTGTGGTACCAGGCAGAAATCTGCTTCTATCATAAAGCTGTGCTGGAAGTTCATTGGTCCATTCATGAGCACCCGATTCCAATCCAACAGATTTAGTACAGTGATAGTGTGATATTAAGTAGTATGCACTCACTAAGGAGTAAAACTAGCAGAACCGGAATCGATCGAGCCTTAATACGATGGGATTAGGGTGCTACATATTTTTGATCTTAGTGCAAATCAAATTTTGCTTAGCCTGATTTTTTGTAGACTCTGGAAGGGTTCAAATGGCTGACCATTTGACTGAAAAGAAACGGATATCTGGAGAAAATCACGACTAGTGATCAAGTTAAATTCGGTTGGTGTCTGGGAATTTGACGTTAGAATACCTACATGAGTTCGTACAATGTAGTTTACAAATGCATTTTTCATTGATACTTTGCGTAGGTGGACTAATTTGTTGTTTATTTTTGCACTAGTGCCAAAAAGGTTAGGTTAACACATGTTGATGGAAATGAAGATGACTTTTGTAGTTCCGTCTTTATCAATATTGTGAAGCGCAAAAAGTATGCGAAAACAAGGGAATTGTAGCTTATTAAATGTTTGTATTTTACCCATAGTTTTGCATTTCATCTAAAAGAAAACTTAGCTTATAAATAATATCGTTAGAGACAACAGCCGACATGTAACAAGGGAATTGTAGCTTATTAAATGTTTGTATTTTACCCATAGTTTTGCATTTCATCTAAAAGAAAACTTAGCTTATAAATAATATCGTTAGAGACAACTGCCGACATGTTGGGGACATGCCACAACGATGCTTTATATATACGCAAACGCAAAGTTCAGAGTCGGGTCGTGTGCTCATCTGAACGATGTAAAAACGATCGCATCTCTTGAACGTCTTTGAACAACAGAAATGTAAATAAGTAGCGAAAGCTGAGTTACACATTGTATTCAGTTGTGAATTGTAATTACAACTACAATTGAAAACGGATGAAATCAAATCCGTTCTTGAGTTGAAGAACCGATTTGAAAAAAAATCATCTAATTTTTTCGCTAACAGTAAAACTACCNGAGTTACATATTATATTCAATTGTGAATTGTAATTACAACTACAATTGAAAACGGATGAAATCAAATCCGTTCTTGAGTTGAAGAACCGATTTGAAAAAAAATCATCTAATTTTTTCGCTAACAGTAAAACTACCATCATATAATTGTTATCGACAAAAAAGTTCGTAAAGCATTTGCCACATACAAAAGTTATATCTAAAAATAACGGTCATAATATAACGGTTTTTAACGGTTACCGTTGACCGAATGGACTCAAAATAAACTTGTCCGAGAGGAGACCATTGGTAATCGTTTAAGGAAAACATAATTGAATGTCATAACCGTTTTCGAGAAACCGTGTCCAGATACAGACAAACAGACAGACGCAAACATTTTTAGAAAGTAGCTCAATCAGCTTTCCAAACTTAATAAATTCGAAATTCATGTAACATGTCTAGACAGAGAGATAAAAACTATTATTAAATCTACAGAAGTAATGCCGACAAAGCTAATCTTGGCTTTTTACACTTCAAGTCTTCTCTTAAATACACCACACCACGACATTTGCCCTTGTTGTCCACAACGATACAACATATTGCAGGCGGCGTAACTAACTGCTTCCCTGTTTTCCAAAAAATGTATTTGTGTAATAAAATTGAATAAGGAAATCATTAAATTGAGTTCTATAGAAAATTTTTTTAAATTATATTTTCTTATCAGAAAGCATAAACTTAGTAGGTAAGTTGTGCTCAACTCAATCTTCTCATCAACTCAAAAGTCAATGATTTCATCGATAAAAATTATTTCATTTTTTACATACTATACACTATACCGTAAAATTTTAGTGCTTGAATGTAGAAAACAAAATAAATTTTTAATGACCACTGTCTCTGCTCTCCGTTATATTCCAAGTAAGCAAACATAAAAGGAAACAAGATGGGTTTATGTATTTAACTTATCGAGTTATAAAACATGAGATAATATCACAACGCGTGCTATTTAAAAATTATAAAAGTATGCAAAACTTAAAAATAGTCTAGTTATGCATATGTAAATACATAATTCTTAATTTGGTTCCTTGTTTTTCTCATTATGTTCTACCCAATTTCTCTTAAAAGTTTTTAGGACATTATGCAAAACTATCAAAATTGAATAAAAAAGTGGATATGAATACTTAATACGTGCCTGACTGGAAGTCAGAGCGCATGTAGAAATCAATGTCGAAGAGAATTATCAACGTAAGATAAAGAATCTTGTGCATGTGTTTTAAAACTATTGATATACGAGGGGCATTCAAGAGATCACCAAAACGTTTCTATCAATTGCTATATAATGTATTGCATGCTATGCGCATTTATTTTCTGCATTAATAAGTTCATTCTCCTACGCAAGGAGTCATTTACATTGAAAAAAATAAATGAACAAAAAATAAAGTAGTTAATTACGGGATGCCAGTAAATAGAATGATAAAGGATCCTGGTGTCTATGTTGCTTCCGGAATCATTTTGAAAAGCTAACCAATGCATGCATGTTGCTTTACACGCACATGCAATAAAATTCTAAATTATTCTTATCTGCATGCCCTGTTGTCGTAGTACCTTTCAAAGCAACTCCAGGACTCGACTGATGAGTAATGATGTTTTTGAGGTGCTCGTGTTGATTTGGTTTGCCTAAAAATTATTTGCCCATTATACATCACTACAATTTGCCATTAGATCCATTTTCAGCTACGAAAAACATTTTTTCGCGGTCTATATAGCAAACTGCACAGACTGGCACAAAACAATTTTTTCATAGCGTTCTTGAAATCACAGAAGTTCAGTCTTTGATCAAGTTATTTTTGGAAAAGTCGGTTAAAAGACTTTCACTGTTTTCCGCTCAACAACAAGATAACCGCCATTACTTAACTATTTTTGGGTGAAGTGAAGAATGACTCATGCTACAACGAAAAAGAAGCTTCCAAGTCGATTGGTTTATCTTGAAGGTATCCAATAGTAAAAAGGACAATATTTAGTTAATGATCCACGTATGCATAAGGACCCACAAATCAATATTCATGCAACATGTTTGATATAAGAATTGAAAATTATATTTAGAATATTACGGAAACAAATGTTAGGCTGACTTTCTCTATCTCACATATTTATTTTAAAAAGCTTTTGTTGCTCCCAGGAATAGCTAACTCTATCCGGTTTTCTCCTCTGAGCATACTCTAAAACACAATGTTAATGCTAACAGAAAAAATGTTTAAAATTATCCGCTGGCGTCTTGGCCCATTTATCAAGTACACTCTGTCTGGTTGCATCCATTGGGATGAAAAACATCAACTGTTTGCAGCCTCTAAGGGTTATCACTCCTTACATTGGTCGGCAGCGAATATCGGAGGCAGCATAATGCTCCTCGTTCTCGCCGCCTATACCTACTCCAAAGCCTTTGCAAACGACCTAACAGATGTGGACGTGTTGTCAGAATCCTCAATCAAGAAGAAAAACAACAACTTGCTAATCCTCTTTTCATCAATCGTATTGCTGGCCTTAGTTGCCTGCATTATGGCAGCATCCGAAATTCAAATCAAATTCGAGTCTGAACTGGCAACCTCATTCAACCAACCTTTCCAGGTTCACCGAATATTTGCAAAATCATTCCTGCAAAATATAGACATGCAAACACGCAATAATATAACGACAGCAGCAGCAACACGTTCAGAATATCTTTGCAAACTTGGCTGCGCTATGCCCCTAATCATTCCCATCTTTTTTGCACTTTCCCTATTCCATCCAGCAGACCCTATTCATAACTTGTTTCAAGATGTGTTTGAA
>JAANSP010003744.1:0-10931 GCA_036850745.1 Homidia socia
CCATTTACCAAAACTTAAACGATAACCAATTCAAAAATAATATCAATGCTAGCTGAAATAAATTCATAAAATCTATAATCATTATTAATTTTATTTGGATCATTCTTCAAAATAATTACCACGTGTGTTGGTAAATTAAAAAGTTTAAATTAAAAAGAATATTTCATATCCAAAGCAAGTACAAAGTAAGTACGAGTTAGAAAGTATGCATTTGCACTTTGATAAAAGTGTGTCAACAGCCATTATGAAACTATATAATGTGGATAATTATAGAGACTGGAAAATAATTGCATGTAAATGCACAAAAATGTGGCTCATAAAACTAATAAACTTCCAATGCTTCCAATAATAACAATAATATCTATACCTATGTTGATTATATATCACGAGTTGGTAATTTTTATTCAAATCCCATTAAATTCAGCATTACAGTGTTCTCTGCGGCAAAATAAAGCACTTCTCTCAACAATGCTGTCCTCTTATCGTATACATCCAATCTCCCCACTTTCAGTTTCCAATATAGAAACATTATGTTTTATAGGAAGGGTACATTTTTTTCTTACCGTCGCCAGATGGGACTGGGGCAAGTTGAGATGTTCTTCAAACTCTACGATCACCAATTCTTTTACGAAGACTGTTTTCTTGCTTATTTCACGACAAATTCATGAAGCATGTCATCTTCATCCGTATGCGTAACAAAAGAGGAGGTGTTGGATAATTGAAACCTTGAGTCAAGTGCTATGATTTGTGATGATGAATGTACCGGGCCCTTCTATTTTTGTTTGCACTTTGCCTTTGTAGATAAAATTTTATCGTACATTGTTGAACTTGAGTTGAACGTCCGCCCTGCCACGTGTATGCAATCATCATGCATATTGAACATACCGCACATGCAATAATATTTACAACTATCAATTATTTCAATCCAGGGTTAAACAAACGCACGCTGCCTAACAGCTAGTTTACATGACACGTGTGATCCCCAACAAGTGTGTAGTGTGTATTATTTGGTCACATGTCTAATTTGATTGATTGCGTCAAACAGGAGTTGGTATATAAAAGAATAAAATGCACCATGCACCTTTCGATTTAAAAAATGAGAAACATTCGTACATACTCGCAGTAGAAATGGGATCCACCTACTCAATTGTTTGAAAATTTTATTTACTTTTGAGGGTACGTCAAATGACGACCAACTTTTTATTAATTTTACTTTATTCTGAAAAATTTAGGAAAAATGTTTTTCTGCAGGATGAGCTGAATGCACATACACGTAGAATATACTTTGATATAGTTTTTACACAAAAGTTGTGATTTTGATTTTCCTTTCAACAGGTTTTCCCACATTCTTTTTATTACAAAAAATACACACCAAACATGTAACAAAAGCAGGCAGCAGCAGCATCATCAGCAGCACATCAAATGCGACTCACTGGAAGTATTAACGGAAAAGGAGAAAATTAAATAATTACCAATTACCGAATCATATGGTGAGTGGCATGGAATTTTTTCTATAAAAAAGTTTTCGCCTATTCAAGACTTTTTCTTCTTTCTCATCACTTCAAATGTATATATCTTACTATGTGAGTGAACCCTAGCATTCATTAAATATCTCAAGTTATACGCAGACATATGCTTTCATTCATTTTCACAAAGTTTCAATGGAATTCATTCATTCAGTCAGCTCCATTTTTCTTCAAAGGAAAAAAACCTTTTAATTCTGTTTATACAATATCTCAAGTTATACACAGACATATGCTTTCATTCATTTTCACAAAGTTTCAATGGAATTCATTCATTCAGTCAGCTCCATTTTTCTTCAAAGGAAAAAAAACCTTTTAATTCTGTTTATACTTCTCCGCGTCTATAGCGGTATGTTTTAGGGAAAAGATGTCTACTTGCGAATGTATAAAAGTAATAATGATACATGCTTTCAGTTATATCTGAAGATATGCCGTCGTTGCACTGCTTCACAATATGTACAAATTCTTATTCTTGGCAAGAAAATTTCTTTTAGAATCAGAATACTGAAAAGAATGCAAAAAGACAGAAAGTGAAAGAAAGTAAAGAAGGGCTTTCCCAATCATAATCATATCCAACTATAAATATTTCTATATTGGGCGAATATAAGGTATTTTCACAGAGTTTACTCCTATTTTCAGTAGCAGAGTGTCAGTAGTAGTTCATACGGATATTATCCTACTGTGGTATTAACGTTCTTTGAAACAGATAATAAATTGAATTATCTTGTGAACACCGTGAAAAAATGTGTTTATTAGCTAGAGTAAGCTAGATGGCTTTATGATTACATGTGTATGCATAGCACAAAGCTTTCATCGTCATCATCATCATCATAATAATAATAATAGGAAAAACGAAGATGGATGGATAAAATATATTACAACTTAAGTGAAAGAGAGACAGAGAGATTCAAGCACGTTTTGTTACTTTTGTATGATGGGTTGTAGTTGTAGTAGGTATTTATACGTTTTAGTAGTGATAGTGGAGTGGTGGTTGTAGTAGAAAAGGCAATTTTATGAGACTAATCAGATCTGCATATCATTCCACAAATTCATATAAAAAAATTCTATATCCGCTTTCATATCCTTTTACCGCACACACACCACACAGAACTTTCTCTTTACACTTATTCTTTTGCACACGCATTTTATTTTCTCTCGGGTACTACTACCATCACTCCATTATGTAAGAATTATGTACAAAACTTAAACTTCAAGGAAAGTGCATGATATACGCTTATTGACGTATTATGTGTGGTAATAAGTAACTTATGCGTGTAATACATGCTCACTAATACTATCAGTATCACTTTCCTTTTATTCAAAAAAAAAACATTTTTTACAAAGTGAGTTTATTAGGTTCAAAAATCATGCAAAATTCTTTGATCTGACTGAAGTGCTTTCTTCACGTGCTTGGTTTTATGGATTGCTGCTTAAATGGAGATTAGCACATGGAGATCAGCATTCGGATGTCAAAAAACGAAAGAAATCAAAAGTTTAGAATTTTTGCTGTTCTTTTAAAAATTTGACATTAGTAGTGAACATTTCATTGATTACCTGCTAAAAATTAAATAAAATTACTGCTGTTTTGCCAAGAGTTTAAAAGAAAAAAATCCAAAATATTTCAGCTAATAGCCATAGAATATCATGGACGTGCACACAGAAGAGAGAATAAATAAATCCCTATTGTTAAATAGTCTTGCTTGTATAAAAGTGTCAACATTACGGAAAAGAAATGAAGTGGTCTGAAATTAGGCACGTGAGCTGGATGGATAGTATATTATACAGCGTGCCATATGCACCAACACGCAGCAAAGCAAACTGAAGCGTAAGTGCAATGTGTGCACAAAAAAGATGTTATGTACATCGCGCTATAAATATTATACATGAAGGAAAATGTGCTGGTGCTGTTGCTGCTGGCTGCTGCTACTACTGTTATATTTATCAGAAAAGAGGGGCAAGACGGAGCCAATGCGGAGAAAGCTGACGAAGATTACCGTGGAGATGGGAACCTCACCCCGAGAGAGGATTGGTCCTTTGCCAAGGGAAGACGGGATGAAAGGCAGGCAGCTCCAACTCAACAAATTGCTAGTCTGGTTTTTTCTCTCTTCTCTTTTTCCCGTGTAAACGAACATTTATCAATGCTCATCAGAACATTATTATACGTGCATCTCACACATACTATGTACATATGTAGGTATAGTATAACATGTTGGGATGAAGGATATGGGAGGATACATATTATATTGTTTGTTTGCTTATTTCTCTCCCAACATACTTTCCAATATAATGTTTGTATAGGTACATATAAAATATATAAAAAATAAACTCGTTAATGTTTGCTTTATAGATGACAATCTTCTCTCAGTGTCATCATTTTCTAGAACTCTACCGCTTTCTCAGAACATGTAGCCATAAAGTTGGCAAGAGAAAAATTTATACCAAAGAGCAAAATAACAGATTTAACACAGTTGATATTACATTATTTTTTACAGACCTTGTGCACTCGTAATGATATGAAATAAACAAACAATGATTAGTTTTAACTTTTTTTTATTAATTTTAAATCAAATAAATGCTGTGTCAGTATGATACATTTTTTATGACAATGCATTTTCATGAGCATACCTATATAGACTATACAGTAAACGAGAAATAAGCTTGGAAAATTTACCCATCTCATTTCACTTGAGCATTATTAGTCCGCGTTTGTGAATTTTGACTTTGACTATTTCCTTTCAACAGCTTTGTGCTATAAAGATGTACCAACATAAAATGATTTTTTTCTCACAAAATGTCTATATAAACTCATCTCAACTGTGTACACAATACCTACCAAAATATCCTTATATTCAACACTTGATAAAAAGACATTCTTCAAAAAGTTTCTCCTTTTGCGAAAAAAAATAAAGAGAAGAGACGAGAGAAGAAGGGAAGAAAAAAAAGGAAAAGTGTAAGTAAGCGTGTGTGGATGTGTAGACATCAGAGAAAAAAGGAAAAGATCTTTCTCTCTATCACAACGTTCAGCTCTTTCTCTCGCCCTCTTCTTTTTACTAGAGTTTTGTAAGAAACGAGCTAGCTTTGCCCTCTACTTTTTTCCCCAGTGCGCACACCATACTATTTTTATATTCGAACGTACCAGCAACCAACCAAAAGAAAAAAGGGAAAAAAGCTCAGAAGAGTGTAGCAAGCTCGTCAGTAGCGTCATCATCATCATTCACAACAACACCAGCCAACATCATCATCTCCACTGTTAATATCCAGAGAACATTTTCAAACTCACTATCATCCTCCCGAAATCATATATGTATCTCGTGTTCATCCCGTTTCCCTGTTTCTTTACTTTTCACCACCACCACCACCACCACCACCATAGCACATTTTCATCACCAACAACACAGAAGCAGCAGCAGTAACATTACAAAAACAACCATACTTTCAGTATTCCCTTGCATCCTTTTTTCACAACATCATCATCAGCAGCATCCTCCTTCTAGTCATCACTCGACACAACTCTGCTCAACGCGCTTCACAAACTCACTACCAACCGTCATCTCATCACTATATACCAACAGAGCACTGCACTCGTCGTATCACAGGCATTATCATCATCAGCTCCGCTGGCTCGGCTCACCAAGGATTTTCATCTCCTTTTCTCTTCTTTCTCCTTCTCGTCTGTAATATCATCGAGAGTATAAAAGAATTGTATATCTGGAAGACTAACTTCATTAGTCACCTTTCGTTTCGTTATCACTTGTCACAACGACAAAAAGGAAAAAAGACCCCCTGTTTCATTCTGCCAGTCTACATATAAACATATATGCATGCGTATATATTTTTAAAGGAGAAAATACGAGAGAAGAAAAAAAGAAAAGAAAAATATTTCACACACTCGGTCAGACTTTGATTGAATAGGTGTTACAAATTGGTTAACATAAATCACAGCTCATGAATACTAAAAGCATACAATTTTTAAATGAACATGGAGCGAGTTCAAGTCTTGTGTATGGTTGTGAATTATTGAAAAGTGATGTATAATTTTATATACTAGTGCTTATCTACAGCTGAGTTGTAATAAATTGAATCATTCGACACGAACAAGACACGCGACGTAGTGAAGAAAGACACTGGTTTGGGCCAATTTTCTCCCACCAGATTATATTAGCACTGCTTGTTTTCACTCGTTTTCAAAAGAAGAAAGTCAAGAATCTGCACAAGTTAATTTGAATTTAATCAATGTCATCAAGAAAGAAGCACATGGTCTTCTATTTTTGTCTATAGTGTCAACAAGTAAATGAACTCAAGACTATACCTTACATTATACCGGTGGTGGGGTGGCAGTGTTACATTTTATGACATTATGATTATTTCATTTCGTTATTTGGAACAGTAACAACAATAGTGAAAGTTTAAGTATATATATTTGCTGTTGTGGTGGCGGTATAAAATAAGCTTTTCACCATTTGGACAAATGTAGCTACTGAATGGCTGTGTAGAGGCCTCCAAGGAAAAATAAAATAAATGCAATAAATTAAATCTTGTCTCACCACTTTCACCTCCATTCATTTGAGTAAACACAACTCTACACGCATGTATGTAAGAAAAGCTCTTCAAGTACACACACAACAGCGCGTTTGCTGCTACTGCTGCTGGTCGCTTGAAAAAGCGTGTAACGTGGTTCACACACTGGCTTCCTTCCAAAGAGTTGCGGCTGTATAAAGGTACGTTACATTCACTTGGCCATAAATACTCTTGACTACACTACGCGTATAAACTTTTTATATCATTTTCTTCACTTGATTTAATTTACTTGATTTGAAAAATCTGATTATCCTCGTCAAGTTGTAAATTGATCTGATCTGCGCGAACTAGCAAAAGGTTGAGTGACACATATTCTTTTGCAAACTTGAGTGAAAAGGATCCTTTCACAGTGGGCCCTTTTCAATTTTCACCTTTGATTACATTCAACACACATTCAGTTCAGTGTTGACAAATTAAATTGAAACTGTTATAAAATAGTGAAAACACAAAAAAACGAACTTGACTTTACCAGAGAAAATACTGCTAATCTACTCACTGAAAATTTGAGAGTGACCTGGTGAAAGAGGGAATAAAAACTAACGCAATTCTGCGGCCCGTCAATGGATTAAATACTGACAACAATAAATACCACACCAACAACTTTCACGCTGGGCCCTTTTCAATTTTCACCTTTAATTACATTCAACACACACTCAGTTCAGTGTTGACAAATTCAATTGAAACTGTTATAAAATAGTGAAAACACAAAAACAGGTTTCCTTTACAAGAAAAAACTGCTAATCTACTCACTGAAAATTTGAGAGTGACCGGTTGAAAGAGGGAATAAAAACGAACGCAATTCTGCGGCCCGTCAATGGATTAAATACTGACAACAATAAATACCACACCAACATTTTATACAACTCGCACCGCCGCTGCCATCATCTCCAAACTACCGAGCAAAAGACGTTTTTATTCGAGTTAACTATCTTATCTCCTCGTGTATATTAGACAATTTGGTTACATAGATCGTACGAACAAAAAGAAAGCCCGCTGCTATTAACAGTCAACTCTAATAACTATATATGGTCATGAAAATAATATGAACCCTGTATGTGGAAAGTGTGTATAACCCTGGAAAGTGTGGTGGTACAAGTAATTCCAACATAAAGGAAAAATAAATGAAATCAACTTGACTAAATTTACTGTATTATTCTCTCCTTTCTCGATCCATCTTTACTCCTCAGATGCACACATTCTCAACTGAATAGCAATAGGAAAAAGCGCTGTGTATGAAAAGCTGAAGCTTAACTAAATTCATTAAAAGAAGAGAAGAGGAACAAGACGTGGTGGCGGAGAAAGCATCATACGGCGAAATCAACAGTGGCCCTATACCCAAACCTTTTACCACTATACATAGATATACACACACGTATTTTATCTTGTTCATTATCATTATAATACGTCAATCTTTTCAAGAAAACTGTTTTATCTTTCATCGACATCACTAAAGTCGAATAATAATATTCGTTTAAGATTCACTGCTGCAGCATTCTAAATACAAAAAAACTCAATGAATGGGCAAGATAACAGCAAGGAAGAATGAACTTGATTAGGTTTTGCCTCAGTAATAATAATAATTGCTACCGTATCCCATAAGAGGTGCGGTATATACAAGTCTTAAAAAGTGAAAACTTGAACGTGATCCTACGAACCGTTCTTTTTTTCTGTTCCGTGTGCATAACACTCGTTATGGCGCACATTGATGTATACCTACCACCAACTTGCTGCATGCATTCGGACGGAAAGTAACTAGAGCATTCATTTGCTAATCAGATTAGCGAACAAAAAGTAAATCATCCTGTGGCACCGCTGCTACAACCACAGTGTTATTGAGTGTTGAATGCTGAACTGATACTAACAATTTGATTGAAGAAGTTAAATATACATGCATACGTTTATATACATTCATACATGCGCTTCATCGTCATAATCATTTTTATTGAAGAACGTATGTACACCGGGATATAGATAAAGAACGCGCCATACAAGAGGGACTTGTGTGTGCTTCTGCTTGTTGCAAGAAGAGATTCATATTATATGAAAGTAATTGAGTTTAGGATAGTTGTAACTTCCTTAAGAAAATACATTTAAACCCTAATCACATCAATTAAAGTGCATTCCTTTGAGAAATTAGAAACTTAGCCTTGCTGGCATGTGCTTGCGGCTCATTAGACAGAACAAATTTTGCAAATTTAATAACTGTTGCATCTGTTTTTACACTGGCGTGCTATTTGAACTCTGTGTGTCGGCAAACTTGTAACGGTTTTAAATCAAATTGCACGTGCTACGGCAGCTATTTTACCCTAATCACATCAATTAAAGTGCATTCCTTTGAGAAATTAGAAACTTAGCCTTGCTGGCATGTGCTTGCGGCTCATTAGACAGAACAAATTTTGCAAATAACTGTTGCATCTGTTTTTACACTGGCGTGCTATTTGAGTTCTGTGTGTCGGCAAACTTGTAACGGTTTTAAATCAAATTGCACGTGCTACGGCAGCTATTTTTAACTTTCTGTGGAAAAAAATTACAGTTTCGCTTCAATTTTTACTATCGGGGATTCCAAAATCTGCAACTTTCTTTCTGTATAGAAGTAAACAAGCAAGATAGAATCTTGAAGACAGGCTGAAATCAGCGAATTATTATTACCACTGTGAAGAGAAAGCTGTCACCCTGGATCTCGAATATAGCAGCCGCGTCAACTACTGCAAAATGTTGAGTCAGTCAACATTTGCAAACAAGATGATGGATGAAGGCCGGTTATCCTCCGCCCTAGATGACAGACTTGACATCAAGCGAAGTTCAGGTGGCGGGAGTGGTGGGGGCAGCGGAGGGGGAAATGGAGGTACGTCCGTAAAGTGTGAAGACTTTTCAGCCCTTTACAGCATTCATTCCAGTGATGCCGCCTTGTCAGCTGCCACAGCTGTTGGTGGTCCCGTTGTCAATCGCTCCCTAACCGATCATTCTGGTAAGTGTAAATGGAAATTGGAAATGCTTTAAAAAAATTAATGTTTCAGTCAAACTTGAGGCTATAAGATCCATTGTAAGTATCATGCAATATGGCTGCCACAAGCATTAACTAATTTTAAAGTCAATGATGATGCTTAAGATTTGACATGTAAATTAGGTGAAGAGTGCTTTTGAAGCTTTTATGGACACTTTTTAAACTTAAAATAGTGACAACTGGTGAATAAGATCCATTGTAAGTATCATGCAATATGGCTGCCACAAGCATTAACTAATTTTAAAGTCAATGATGATGCTTAAGATTTGACATGTAAGTTAGTTGAAGAGTGCTTTTGAAGCTTTCATGGACACTTTTAAACTTAAAATTGTGACAACTGGTGGACAGGTTATCTTTTGTTAAAAATTTTGTCGCCTTTACACTTGCTATACTGCTCCTTGACTGTACTCTTACTCTTGGTGTTGCATATGTATTCAAAAATGCGAATCAAGTGGAATTTCATTCTATTCGTAAAAGGGTCGTTGCTTTAGGTCATTCATGAAATACATTCAGTTTATAAAGCCGCACACATATTCATAAAAACGTTGCATCTATTTAGGACTTGCGAGCAAATTTTCATTGAAAATTCAAGTTCCTACTTGAATCCTTTAAAACTCCCCTTCAATTATGGATTAAACATGGAAATGAACAAAAGGGGAAAATGTGTCCCGGGTGTTCCGCTATCGTCTTTGTTCAGTCACAGTGCGAGACTCGTGCATTCACTTTAAACTCTTTTGTTATGTTAATCCAGACAAATTGCCATCTGAATGCAGCATCTGTCACCACATCACGTGCTACGGGTTGCATACATATATCATATCACCTTATCGTGATGACACGACCGTCATCGTATACCTAGAAAAAGACACGAAAACCCAAGGAAATAGAATACATACATAGATAGACGGCTCACTATTGTCAATTTTGTTATTACATTGTTCGTACACACGTGCTTATTGATTGTTGCAATTCGTCGTCAGTTTTACCTGAACCTGCCACAATTTTGCTATATTGTATTATTTGTGCTCATACCATCTCTAACTAGATATTTGGCAGCAATAGTTTACGTCTTTGTTAAATAAAAACGAAATCAATCAAAAAGAGACTTTAAATTACCAGTGGTAAAGAAAATAAAAGTTGCAAGTGCAAATTTCGATTTAGCCTTATCATTTTACGTGAAGAAAGGTAAAATGTGTACGTGCTTGTATTTACCAGGAAGTAGTTTATTTTGTTTGAATCTCATTGAATGTGGACTGTGGGTGCTCTGAAGCGTAAAGTTTTGCGGCAGATGTCTGACCTCAATCTGGTTCATGGTTAGATAATGTGTTTTTGCGTAATAAATACAATAGTTTTAAGAATAGTGTACATTTAAAAGTACTTTTTTGAAGTTACAATAGATATTAAATAAAGGCGATCTTTTTCATACCAAACTTCATCGTAAGGAAGGATCCAAGGCTAGTTGTATCACTTTGCCCCTGCTACCATACATACGTTCGTATAGAAAGAATAACAAATGATGATTGTGTGAATGATGAGTTTAGATTCCCTTGTTCCTGAAAATGCTTTAGCAATACTTTTTTAACGAAACGAGCGTTAAACAAATTAACATGCAATAAAATAGTAAAGAATTTCAACCTTAGCCACTTAAATTGCGAACCAAAACTGATTGGTTTAGATTTTTCACTTTTAGCGCAACAACTTTTTATAGTTTCTTTTTGAACCTACCAGTGTAAATCATAGCCAAATATTCCAACAATATTCTCAGCTGTCAATTTACTCGATAATTAACTTGCAAGCGTGTCAGGGGAGAACCAACATCAAGCAAA
>JAANSP010003745.1:0-10930 GCA_036850745.1 Homidia socia
TGTGGCAGAATAAGGCGTGCGCGTAGGTATAAGCAAAGGAAAATTGCTTGGGTTGCAAAAGTTGTCTAGTGAAATGATATCTACTAGAGGCAGTTACGCATGCACCTACTTTTGTTACATCGTTGACTGCTGCTTGCTATCATAAGGCCTATATTCTACCTTTTAGCTCATTGTAATTGCGTGGTTGGGTGGCGTTCACAAGAAAGAATGTGAAGAAGAAGTCGCGTTTTAAGAGACACACAGAGGAAAACAGATAGAGAGAAAGGTTGAATGGGACCAAGAGTCTCATTCATGCAGAGGCAGAAGCGCCCCTTGGGATATGTTTTCATGATCCATGAAAATTAATGAACTTGATTTGCGATTTGGTTGACGCATCAGTTCCTTACTGCTTGTCAGGACCTTTTAAGGTTTTCCCAGTAACAGAATTACTACTAAAAGTATTGGTATACGGGGAGCTATAAAATCTCGTAATGAATATTTTTCTTTACTTCTCTTTTGTGCATCGCATCATCACTACCAAGGAAAAAGTATCAACTCTTTGCTGACTTGAAATGGAAATCTGGTGCATAATGGCAATTACATTTTTACAACTGTAAGGCACACCAATATTAACATATGAGAAAAAATCTTTTTTTCTCTCTCTCAAGTAAGTCATAAATCTCAGAGAACATTTCCATTTATGCAATTCACTTTGTCCGACGATGACCTTCTTTTTCTAGTTGATACAACAAAAATAAGTAGTTAAAGTAATACATTTCATTGGAGGAAAAATGCCTATTAAATATATCTCAGCTATTTTGATGATGATTCATCATAACAAGTTTCATTTCTGCTTCCGTTATCTCGATAGCTAGTTGCTACTCTCAATCTCTTTCCATCATTTCATACTTTATTCCGTCCAGCCAAACTATAATTCTTCCTTGTAAGCCTAATTCTTTCAGGATGTCTTGTAAAACAACCTTTTGTACTTTTCTAACAAAATAAAATACTGCTGCTGCCACACGGCAATTCTCCATTTATTAAATGAGCTAAACTTCCTAGGAAAAAATGGCGATTAAATAGTTCTATACCCTCACACAGTCCAAATCGCAATCCCAACTTCTGGCAAAAAAGAAGGAAAATGCCTCAACACTTGTTCTCCGCCTATTGATATACTATTATTATTATTATCATCACCGTCATCATCATATGCCTGTAAATATTCGCTTTGCGTTTTCACAATTGTGAAAGCAGCAGCAAAAACAATTTTTTTTGTTTGCGTGTGTGCCATCAGCATCACTTTAAGTCTTTTTAGTACAGCCGTAGTAGTGGAAAGCAAGTAAAGTTTACGCATAACACATTTACCAGCACACACACACTCATTCGGCAATAGCATAACGTCAAAAAGGTTTTTATTCCTTTCACTTTTTTGACTTATGTGAGCATCACACACACACTCACACATTTCTGATTAAAACGACTAGGGTAATGCATTAAAGCGATGTGTACATGTGTTGTCAGTTTAAATTATAGCAGGAGCAAAAAATGTACTGCCACTTCTCTTAGAGAATGCTGGTAAATGTGTTGTGTGTGTGTCTGTCTGTTCAATTGTACACAGACACAGACAATGGCTCTCTCTGCTCGACTCTCTCTCTCTCCTTTTTTCCTGCATACTCCACAAAGTGAAGATATGCATACAAAAAAGGAAGGAAAACGCAACGCCAGCAAAGCATACAACCAGAAAGAGAGAGAGAAACGAAGAAGTGGAAGGAGGTAGAAAGAAGGAAGTGGATAACAGAGCGCAGCAGAGTCAGAGCCAAGATGAGGCTTTTTCTGTACAAGTACAAGTGGATAGATATTATGTAGATAGATAGATACCTATACATACATCCTATTCTGGAGCCGCCGCCAGTTGAGTGCCAACCAACACCAAAAATTTCGGCTTCCTTCTATTCCCATTACTTCTACTATTTCTGAAACACCAGCTCAAACTAGTGACTTGTGTGTGCCACACAGTCACAACAAGAGAGAACTTACATGCATACAACACGATAACGGAGTGAAGTTGGGCAAGAGACTCAACTAGAAATAGGGAGGGATATATAATAATATGCAATGCAACGAAAAAACGATTTTTTATACCATGTCATCTATATAGTTATATAAATTATAGGAGACATAAACTTTTATACTGCTTTATTTTGGAGAACAAGTAGTAGTAGCAGCAATATATTTATATATTAATAATATATGTACATAGTTTCTGAGTGAATGGTAGTAGTAGTAGTAGTACCAATGTTTTGTGTTCTGAAAAAAAGGATTCCAACTACTACTACAACTACTACTATTACTGCTTTGATGATAAGAATGTAAGATATATCTATTTTTTGCATGCATTGCATCGTTCATTCAATACTGTCGATATATACATATTATTATTATTATTATAAACATTTTCTTCATATACAGTGAGGGGAGATATACCTACATATATACATATACATTTTTTTATTATTGTACACATTTCAGAAAAAATCAATAGCTTTTTTGTGTGTAGCATAACTGCAAGGGAAAAATACTCGAGTCAATGAGGCTAAAGTTGACAGAATGGAAAAAAGTACAAGGAAATGTTTAACTTTTGAATGGCTCCTTCTTATTTTCACAATGCTAGAATATTGTTCAATACGAGAAATAATGCATGATTCTTCTGCGTATTTATGAATACACGTCCTATATGTGGTGGTAAAATAGTACTATAAAGTGCCATCATCATATTTCCTTTGCTTGAATAATAATAATAATAATATCATCCTCACTTACTCGCTCTCAATCTAAATGTACATCCGAATGCTTCAGCTACTTACGTTAATGAAAGGTTGGTTCAAGTAGATGAACGAACGTGAAGAAGAAAAAGAAAAGGGATGCGATCTATTTGCTGATTGATGCAGGCAGACTGATGATGGAACCGTATGTTTGTACTAGAGAATCACCATATTAGAGTGAGAAGTAGTAATTCATATTGTATGACTACACTACTACTACCTCCACCATGAATTATATATTATTACTGTATATCTGTGTTTTTAACAAGTGTGCATGTATTCCTTTTTCATGGTGTTTTATATTTATCATATTATGTAGGAAAAATATATTGATGTGCACATATAATATTGAGCACTGCAGAGATGTAATACTATTTTACTTTATTTTAATATTAAATGAGCTATGGGCGTGAGTCCGTTGGAGCGTAGTGTAATTTTTAGCTACTTCATTTTCCGCAACCTTTATTCCAGTTTACACAAGAAGGAGCCTTTTACTCTTGAAGAATAAATATCATTTTATATCTTTCTCTCTCTTTCTCCATCGCATTTTGCTCTCTCTCTCTTTCTGACAATGCTAACCACGTTCTTTTGAGCACACAAACTGCGCTGCTCTTGTTCTTCTTGACGTGGAAAAAGAGGAACAAAGCCTGATTGAAAAGCGTATCAATTCCACACCATAATTAAATGGCAGGTACAAAAATAAATACCTAGTAAAATGAATGTACATGTATATTTCTTGGTACAGTATCAAGTTGCTCTTAGCAAAATGCCTCAGTTGATGATGATAAGGATGACGGCAGCATGACGTGAAGATTTGCTTGTGGTGATGTAAGCTAGCTCTAGCAGCAACAGCAGCAGTAGCAGTATCAGTAGTTTCAGTGCAGTATGGTGGTGGTGGTAGCAGTAGTTAGTAATATTATTAGTCAAGTGAAACCTCAGATGTAGGAATTTCTCTTGTAATTATCGAATGAATATGTTTATTTTGTGGGTAGTGTTTTACTTTGTCACGATGAAGAGTCAAAAGTAGAAACCAGAAGCCGCGGACACACACGCACGGCTACTATTACTACTGCGTTGCTTGTCTACTACTGTTACTGCTTTCACAATTCACCAGCAAAATATGCATGGTTTCCCTTACGCTGTTGTGTGTACAAGGGAACGAAACGAAAACTTTTCGTTGATTTAGACCAAGAAAATTGAATGAGTTCATTAACTACTCACCAAAAAGTTTATTAGATTGGTGGTGCTAGTGGCGGCTGTGGTGGTGATGGTACTGCTGCTGATGCTACTACTACTACTTGGGATTTTCGTTGATTTAGACCAAGAAAATTGAATGAGTTCATTAACTACTCACCAAAAAGTTTATTAGATTGGTGGTGCTAGTGGCGGCTGTGGTGGTGATGGTACTGCCGCTGCTGTTGCTGTTGCTACTACTATACTACTACTTGGGTTACTAGTATCGGGGAAAAGAAAACCACTCTTTTTTTAAAAAAAATAGGTATATTAAAAAGTACATACATACGCTACACTACTGTAAACTTATTCATCATTAAATTAGGGCCCCTTGTCTCATTTAAACAAGGACAAATAAGTATACGTACACATCAACGATGTCAAGTGCGTGTACGTTTTTTGTGTACATATACTTGTTTTAGTTGTATAGTGAAAGTTTGTATGTTACAGTTCCACTCCAGTTTTACTTTACACAGCAGCAGCAGCAACAACAACAACACATTAATATAGATACCACATTATTGAGCATGCTGAGTAGTAGAAAATATATATTTGTATATGTTTTGTGGCCAAATTGTTGTTGGTTCAATTTAAAACTTTTACTCATCAGAATTCATTCGAAGGTGCGGCTCATTAAAATAAGAGGAAGGCATGATGATCGTGGTGTGTAGTGGGGTAAATTCTGCTCATCCGCTGCGCTGTGTGTGCTACGGTTCTAGCAAAAAAATACGATTCCAAGAAAATCTGGTTTACCTCGATTTTCAACATCATCTACATACACCAAATAAGAATACGTATGTTTTTTATTCTTCTTTAACATCAACAATACGCTTTGAGAGAGAGAAAACTAAGAATAAATCTGATTGTTGGTTTTGCTTCGAGTACGATGATCCTTCTTTAAATGATTCAGGATTTACAGCAATTTATTTATTTCTTTCTGGAGATGGAACGAACGAAGAAAAACTCAACTAGAGAGAGAGAGGTTTGTTGATATCAACACAGAAGGTGAAGACAGATAGGATTTTTGTACAAGGAAAAGGCTGAGCAGTGCTTTGACTTTGAGAACGTTTGTTGCTTCAAGCATATTACAACAATAATACGTAATATTAGAAGAGCCAGAAAATATGTGCACTGGCATCTTTGCAACAAGGAATCTACCGTAGTATTACATACTAACCTTTTAACATTACACTTGTTGTAAACAAACTTAACTGAAAATAATAAGACGGAAGTAAAAAGAAGAAGAGAAAGAAAAAAACTGAGAGGGGTAGAATTTCTTAAATGAAATGGAAAACTACTGATGTCTGCACACGATAAGCCTTCTTTTTCTAAGCTGGAAACATATTACAGCACTTTTCCTTACTAGTATATTTAAGTAAACAAACTTAACTGAAAATAATAAGACGGAAGTAAAAAAGAAGAAGAGAAAGAAAAAACTGGGAGGGGTAGAATTTCCTAAATGAAATGGAAAACTACTGATGTCTGCACACGATAAGCCTTCTTTTTCTAAGCTGGAAACATTACAGCACTTTTCCTTACTAGTATATTTAGTTAGTGGTAGCGGTGGTGGTCGTATCAAACTTGTTCTAATATTCTGATCTATACATACTGTTAGCGTTTGTGTGTGTGCAAGTTTTTTCTCTATTTCTTGCTGCATTGTGGTAATGGTGGAGTGAAAGCTTGGAAAAAAGGAGGAAAAAATTGGCTCCACGAGAAAGAAATCGTTTCTACAGATCTGTTAACTGCATACACACAGAGGCGACGACTACTTTCTACTGTATACGTCAGTGGTTGTAGGAGGATACCAAACCTTCTCCTCACTTACACAAACAGTTTGCCATTTCTCCAGCAGCTAAAAACTCTCTTGGAAGAAGCAACTCACTATTCCAGATCTCTTTGTTTATTTGTTTGTTGTGCATTGTAAGATGAACAAAATGATGATGATGGGCTGTGAAGAAAGCAGAGAGAGAAAAAAGAAATCTTTACACGAAACAAGAAAACTTTTTTTTGTTGACGAGAAAAATATAATAATATGAAAAAAGAGATAGGGAAGAAAGTGTTTCTTGTGTAAAAACGAGATAGCCGAGGAAAAATAGCATGGCAGTAGTAGTGGAAGTAGAGAAACGACACAATCATGGCTTTGATATGCTTTTATTTTAAATAGTATTGCCGTCGTTGTCGTCACAGCTCTTTTTTCCCTTTCCATAGTTATCGTCATGCAGTACGTACAGCACATGCAGTCCAGTTTTCTTTAAGTATGTGTGGCAAATTTACTTTGAACTTTCTTTTGTGCAGCTCCACGCTGCTGCTGCTGGTGGTACTGGTAGCTTATAATATGCAAGTATGGGTTTACATTATTATTTTCTTTTTTTCCGTGTAATACATTGCTTCTGACATTTTGTATTGTCATTGTAATCGCATTGTTACTGTTTATTTAAATTGGCCTTCTTTTCTCTTGTCTTGCAATAATATCCTGGCAAAAAAAGAGAAACTGATCTTTGCGGATTTTCATTTTAAGTTGTTGTTTGCAGAACAAGACTGGGATTTCTTAAAAAGATTTGCCTGCTGCCTGCCTTTCAAATGCATGTGAGTTGGAAGCAAACAATCTGACGCAAAAGAAAAAAAGTGAATTTCGTACCTGCTACCTCTCTAGGTTGAGTAAACTTTTGAATCCGACGTAATATTTATTCAAGTACGAAAAGGGCAAAAAATGAGGTAAACGAAACGAAAGGATAAGGATTTTACTTTATATGACAGGGTTGCTCTGCTTTTGTCGAGTGGTACCTGAAGGCATTCAGGAAAAAAAAGTTTTATTTTCATGTGATTTTAAGCATAGTCATCAGTCTAATTGAGAGTAGAAAGACACAAAATTGAACCTCTATGGTAGCTATGGGTAGCAAGTGACGTTTGTATTCCATAAGAATACTTTTTTTAAATGTAATAATAATATTATGAAAGAGTTGTGTAGCTTTCACCAGAACATTATTACATTCCAAATAAAAACCTTCAATTCTTTTGACATTTTTCTCTCCATACAGCTGTCATATTTTAGGCGTTTGCATGGAGGCATGTTTGTTGAATGAGAATTAGAAAACCCCTAATTTTCCATTAGTTTCATTGTTTTTTCTCGTTCAAGTAAATATTATATAAGTTGTATATGAACTCATTGTACTTTCTGTGTCCTTCAGGTGTGCTCTCAATTTCCTGAATATTGTAACAGTGTTCATTTTTTATTTTACCCTCACTGGTATATTCACCGTTTCACGGCAGCATTATATTGTCTTTGAGCAAGCATGTAGAAAGACAGGTTGAATTGAATGATGATGTATCAAAAACAGTGAAATGGAAAAGGTAAGTACCTACCAAAATATATAATACACTTGCCATCTCCAGTGGTTTCCGGCAGTAGCAGCAGTTCTACTAGCTTTACTTTCCAGAATTTGAAACATGTTGTTGATGCAAATGCAGAACATTTGGAAACATTTTTTGAGCATTTGCAAGCCACACACACATCACGTCACATCAGTTCATCCTTTCTCTTTCCTGTCAGTTCTAATATGCAGAGCCCGTTCCTGTCCCATCCTGTCCTCCTCAACATTTTCAACAATCATGTATACTATACGGCATAACTAAATACATACATATATACTCTCAGTCATCCAGTGATAGAAAAATTTGATAGGCTTTCCATTTAGACTTCTTTCCAAACAGCTACGTCGAGTACTTTTATGTTGATATGTGTAAATACCTACGTAAATTCCCATATATAAAATTTTTCGTCAAAATGGAGACTCACTTCAAGGAAAAACACAAAGTTGTACATAGATATTCCACAAAATTTTACTTTTCTCCCCTGTTGTCTCTCTCTCTCCGGTGGAGTGAGTTTCTCTAGTTATGCATGTAGAGCACAACATCCTTTCTATGATTGATATGATAATCTAAAACTGGAATTTGAGCCGTCTCAAATACGTACATGCATACATTCCCAGTAACGGTGCCAGTTCCTCTTTTTGGAAAGAGAAAGATGGAAATGGTGAGCAAGGGATAGATATATGCTGGTTCTCCATTCTTTTCACTTGGAAAAGGCTTAAGAGTAAAGTAAAAACAGCGGTAGTGTGTGTGGCCTGTCCTCATTTCTCTTCACTTTACGTGTGTATAATATACCTACTCGGGTATAAAACAAACTGTACAACACACAACCCTTTCTTCATTTTCCCTACCATATTCTCCAAATGAATCTGTATTCGCTAGTTTAACAACTGCTATCTTTACAACGTTTCATGCTGGTCTGCTGCTAAAGAGCCTCGTTTGCTCATCAATTGCCTTGCCACTTGCCACCACCATCATCATTATCATAACGTAAGGATCTGTGAGTGCACAAATCTTTCAAATTATGGATATATAACAGTATATACATTGCTACTCCATATAATGTGCAATAATATGACAAGTCAACATATCAGTAATCAAGGAATCCAAATTTATATTTATAAATAAGTAAGTCTATTGGCATATTATGCTGATGATGATACAATGTAACATTATCAGATTCGGCTTTGCAGTGGGCAATGAATAAGTGAGTGTATATAACTGTTTAAAAAGTAAAGTAATACGGTTTATTTATCTAGCTATCCATCTATACAAAGGAACCCCAGGGTGAACTGATGGATTGTAATGTAATATCATCCGTCGACCGACGTGAAACGTGTCAAAGAATGGCCAATATGCATGCTTACTTTCTAGTAATTTGATGATGTATATATTTGCAGTGATGTTTTTTTACTTTGATATTGCACATAAAGGAATAAAAAAGGAGAAAGAAAGGACGAACAACGGATCTTTCTAACTAGAATGTACATTATCGGTGCAGATATTCTCGAATTTACTACCACTACTACTACAACGACAACAACAACGGCGACTATCATCTCGTTCGTTTTTTCCCTTCTTTCAAACAAAAGCATTAGAGAAACACGAGGATGATGATGATGATATTTATATGTGTACAGTATAAAATGACAATAGAGGAGGATTGTAATGAATGACATGATGATGTAGAAGCGCAAGGCGAAGCGAAATGATGCAACCAGGCCAGGCAGGCCAGCAGAGACACACGGAACGGAACAAAAGCAGTTAATGTTATTGCTTTGTCAATTTTCTTTGCCATTGCGCCGTGATAATATAATAATGATGGTCTATTGTGAACCATGTTGTTCTTAATGTAAACTTTTGTTGTAGTAATAATATAGTTAATGTTATTGCTTTGTCAATTTTCTTTGCCATTGCGCCGTGATAATATAATAATGATGGTCTATTGTGAACCATGTTGTTCTTAATGTAAACTTTTGTTGTAGCAATAATATTGAAGACTTGCTTGCAAAAAAGTAGGCTTTTCATGTATCGAGTTATACACGCAGTATATTTATTACATAAGATGTTGTGTATTTACGTAAGAAAAAGCATGGAAATTAAAGCATTCAAATGATTTTGTTATAAATAACACAATAGGTGTGTTTGTGTGTACGTGTGTTTGTATGAAACGAGCTACGAAAAGGAACCTGCTGCTACCATCATCACCACCGCTATACTGCTGAAACATCGATATCAAGTAATAATATTGAAGACTTGCTTGCAAAAAAGTAGGCTTTTCATGTATCGAGTTACACACGCACTATATTTATTATATAAGATGTTATGTATTTACGTAAGAAAAAGCATGGAAATTAAAGTATTCAAATGATTTTGTTATAAATAACACAATAGGTGTGTTTGTGTGTACGTGTGTTTGTATGAAACGAGCTACGAAAAGGAACCTGCTGCTACCATCATCACCACCGCTACTGCTGAAACATCGATATCATCATTTTAAGTATTTTGCTTTAATGCACTGGAGGTCGTTTGTGGTCTCGCGTTGTCTATTGTCTCAAGAAATCCTCCCGCTTAATGGACTGTGCAATAAATTTATGCTACTTAAACCAACAGCATTAGAACATTAAAGTGGGACATTAGAATAATGCGAGGAAGAATAAGAGAAGAAGATTTTTTAAAAAGTATGGTTTGCTATAATGGACTGTGCAATAAATTTATGCTACTTAAACCAACAGCATTAGAACATTAAAGTGGGACATTAGAATAATGCGAGGAAGAATAAGAGAAGAAGATTTTTAAAAAACATGGTTTGCTGATGGTGATGGTATGGTGGATTTATTAGTAGCGACAATAGTATCTTCCTCCAACTATATAACTATATTGTTAAAGCAGAGCAGGAACGCGCGACAATTTAGCGAATATGCGAATTAGTAATGCTTGCTCACGAGTACTATCATCATAATCATCTCTCTCCTGGTTGGTAGTCATCAGTGAAGAACGTCGTGAAAGCTGTTTACACGGAATTACAATACACGGCTAAATAATGGCGATCGGAGAGAAGGCAAAGATTACTTTTCACAATAAAAAATGTTTTTTTCAATGAGCATGATGCAGAAAGCGTCACTTATTTCTAATGCTAATTTAAGACATCTCTTATTAAAGAAAGTAGGTATATAATGTTCTTTGGTGGATGGTGGTGTAGAGTAGGTATGCTTTTAGGTGCAGTACAAGTGGCGGTGGTGGTGGAGTTGAGTGAGGATGATAATGATGATGACAGCTGGTGTGAGTGAAGTTCGAATGAAAGTTAAAGTTACGGAATTTAGATTGATAGAATGTTTTTTTTCTGGGAGCTGAAGAAGGTGGAAGGTGTAATCAAAAACGGAAAAGTTGCCACGCCATCAACAACAACAACAGCGCCACCAGCTCAGCAATAATAGTATATGTGTATATTTTTTCTATATTTTGTTGAATTGCTGCTTCTGCTTCCTCGCATTCTGAATGGCGTTGAGTAGTAGTACTGTTGTTGT
>JAANSP010003746.1:0-10928 GCA_036850745.1 Homidia socia
CAGACCGACCCTCTGGTGGAACTGTTTGAAGACGGTGCTGTTGTTGACGTTGACGCTGACATACTTTACGGCGAATGCCTTAACGTGTAGCAGTGGCCGTTTAAATCCGTCATTCCTGATGTATTTGCCGACTTTGAATGTTTCGCTCGTGTAGCTCTAGCTCTGCATTGTTATCGTTTCGGGAGCAGGGTTACCACCACAAAATGTGCGGTGACTATGCACTTCATATTAAATGGACACATTTTATTACTCAAACGGACAATGAGTGACATGAGTGGTTTCAAGTGCACAATAAATTGAGCTCAGTTTCAATAATATTTCAAAAGAGTTGGCATAATAGTATCCCTATATATCATGTACAATAGGTATTCTTAACCTTCATGTCAAGTCAACCTGTCTACTTATTGTCATTTTTTACACTTGAATGTCTTCAGTTAAGCATTTGCCAAAAGAATAATCGGCCTATGACATTTACTTTTTATAGTAAATACCAATCAATTAGTACTGCTATCAATCAAATAATTTTTTTTCTATCGCATGATACATGCCAGAAAAATATGATTCTTTTATGGCTCGTTTAATAAGCACAGTAGTTTCAAGCAAACATGTAATTGATGTAAATGGTCGGGTAGCTAAATTAAAGTAATATTAGCAGTAAAATGTTTAATAAACTAATCAGTGGCCATACTCTGGGTTAAATTGTCAACAACATGCTTTCAAAAATATGGAGCAACAGACCACATACCTTCTTTTTTGCAATAACCTTTGCTGCACATTTAAAATTGCAAATAAACTGCATTTTAATAATGCCCACAAAATATAAATCATTATCAGGCAGACCGTTCCCATTTCTAAAAAGCATGAATACAAAGAGTAAGCCAATAAAGTCACATTTCGGCTTGACAACAGCATACTGAGCATAGGTACTCACAAGTTATCAATCGCAATAACAATTCCTACAATCATCACATCGCATCATCATAGGACTAAACACTTTAAAAAAGGAAATAGTGCAGGCATAGCAGTGGTGTAGGAACAACAATGACAATTCTTGCCATCGGCAAAAAAACAATAGTACATTGTTACCTGGCACTTTTACAACAATTGTTGTTTGTCAGGAGGAACATCTTTTTTCTTTTGTTTTTATGTACTTTGTAAGCCATTATTATTTGCTATGCCCAAGATGCCAATCCTTATTTTTTACTAGCGCATAATAATTTACAGCTTATATCATCCAAAACAAGACAGATTGGAGGCACGGCACGGTATACGCAACTCATTCAGCACAGCGTTGTTTGTGACAACATTCTGACTGACTGAATTAAAATGTGTTTATTGCTGCCGACTCCTCTCATCTCATCACACTTTTTTATTACTTATTATTGCATAATATGTGACTATTGGCAAATTTAAAAATAGATCACCTTTACATTTTTTCTGGGTCTGGGTGGCGCGGCCTAATATGATTTAATACAGATTGTAGATTTTTTGGTACTTGTTTAAATAAGTAAGTTTGTGAAAACCGCATAGTTTTGTTTATCCATTTTTTCATCCTGGGATCTTGCATTTTTTTCGCAAATTTGCAACTCAATGAGCCTACGTGTCAACAAACGACTACTATCTCATTTTGCGGTGATTTATTGAATAAAAGTAATCTCTAACTTATTGTCCTATTTTTTATCAAGTATTTAAAAAAAATCTAAGCGAAAGTCGTAATCACTATTTACGGATTTTATTTAAAGCCATTAAGAGACCGTCCTTTGTGAATTGGCAGCGTTTAACTTGAAGATAATAATATTTTATCCTCAAATAAAATTGTGGAATTTAATGTTCTGCAGTATAATGTGGTGGTAGTGGTAAATTGCACAGCTAAATTGCAAATAAATATAAGCCGTAAATTAATTTTTTTTACAAAATTACTTTGACCAATTATGACTATCATCAATTTTAAAGAAACAACAACCTTTCTGACAGTGAGTGGCAATGTGATTGGAAATATTGAAAGAGTACAAGTTAAACATTGCTGATTAAATATTGAGCCTTGTGTTTGTGTCGTCGCATCATCGATAAGGATTTTACGAGGCTACAATTTACTACGATATATGGCAATAAATTTAAATCAATAAGTGCCATGGTACCTATATCGTTTAAAAATCATAATAATAATAATATTCACTTAAAATAGTACGCCAGACAAGTTCACATTGCAAATTCATCTGTCTGTACTCTGGTTTTTTTCAAATGGTTGACAGTTGACACCCAAAGACTCTATCGTAAAAAAGTCCTTTTTTGCATTAATTTATTTACATGTTGAATACTTTTTTGGTTTTTGTTTTACGCAGTCACTATGTTATTTTATTGCCTATTCTACATTCTTCTCAAAATCATTAAAAATTCAACGCACCTCTAAAAANTGTTTTACGCAGTCACTATGTTATTTTATTGCCTATTCTACATTCTTCTCAAAATCATTAAAAATTCAACGCACCTCTAAAAAGATCGAAAAACTATACCATTTTCCATAATCATTTTTTAACAATTAGTTACTTGTCCATTTTTTCCTTTCAAATGTCCCAATTGTTACAAAAACCCTTTTATTAGTTTTTTCTCGCTGTGAACTAAAAGTTCAAAAGATACCTGTTGAGTAGTGTTGAGAAGGGATGCACTACACCTTCAAAAAAAGGAATCTTGTTCTTGCTCCTGTTATTGTATTTTTCTGCTGACGAACTTGTTTGTTTAATTTACTCAATGCTACCAGCGTTAAGCAATGACATTAATGACATTCGTCCTCATTGCAATTACCATAGAGAAACTACACACCGGTGATATTGAAATGAGTGCATTTTTTAATTTAATGATTATAACAAACGTTACTAAAGACTAAAGAAGAAGAAGAAGAAGACTGACAACAATGACTGCATAATTTATCAATAGAAAAAAACAACTAATCATCCATAATATTTTACCGTGCACACTAGTATAAAGCAGCATTCCATTGTCTCTTTTTTATCTTGACAACTTTTTTCTCTTTTCTGTTACGCATCATTTGGCTGATTTGAGAGGGCTGGTGTTGGTGGCAGTGGTAATGGTAGAAAATTGATTGTAGCAGCAGTGTAATTATTCCTACTAACCAACAACAGCGCTCAATAATAATTGCTATTATTATCACTTTCGATAAGTGAACAAATCGGGATCGTTTCATAATAATAATAATAATAATAATAAGCAATGTCATGCCAAATAAAAGGCAGCAGCAGCATAAAAACGGTGATGATGATGAATGTCAAAGAAATTGTGCTCATGAAGGTTGCTCATAACTTGTATATATTTCTAATAACTGCTAAGCTCATAATGTTATGACTCTCATTATGTAATAATCTATAATGTAGCAAACAATCGAAAAGATTATTGATCAAAAAGCCATTGAAGAATTAATCGAAACAGTTTGAACACCTGGCATTTATATGGTAAAAACATAAACACTGTTGCACGTTAAGGGAAGAAATTTGAATCAGTTGCCGGCTCCTGTGTGTCGATTATTCTTTAGGTGAGAAATTCAATTTTTGATTGAAAATTTTGCACATTCCAAACACTCTCGAGTAAAAAGCTCCTTCTTTGCCAGGAGAAACTCTCGCATTTGCCTCTGTGGATTTGCTAGAAGTGCCCACCGATTTGACCCATATTGTTTTCAAATTTCGGTTTAACCTACCAAAAAACTCCTACCCATTTTTATCTTGCCATCAAAAATTGTACAACATCTGGCATTAGTCCAAGGAGATATCACTAAAAGGGTAAAATTAATTTATACTTTGGATGAGTATAAGTTTGGTAGTGGATGCAATATCAATAGGTAGATAAATACAATTCAATGCACAGTCGCGAAGAAGGTACACTGAAAGTATTTTAGGGTGCATACTAATTCTGTGAATTTGCTGACTATTTTTCAGTGATGAATTGGAGTAAAGTCATCCTTATCGAACAGCTAATTTTGATTTAGAAGGTTGATACAAACCATCATTACTCAGGTTAAAAAGCAATAAGATTCATTAGGTAAGACTGGCACACATGTAAGCTTCCTTCTTTTCTAAGTCGAGATGCTCTAACATTTGTTTCTTAGTGCGTAAAAATAAACTAATAATTTTCATACACACCTTACGTTGGAAGAAGTTTGCAATAATTTGGAGACCTTGAGTAACTGAAATTGTAATTTAATTTTAATTTTTAATTAACCACTTTTAAAATAAGACAACCAACCTATTACAGTCCATATTTGTACATTTTTTTCATGGGTGACTTTCAAAAAGAGCAATATTACTTCATAACTACATTATATAGAAACGAGCAAATCATTTAGTTTCGGTTACCCATTTGTATTTAAGTACTTACCCTTCTGCTCCATATAACATAATTTATGTAACGGTCGATTTTACGTGTTACCAACAATTCTCTCATAATAATAACACGAGCTCTATTACCATGCATTATTATAAGCGAACCCGGAAGAATAATACATATTTATGAAATGTACTAGCATTTGCTACATGTAGTGAATATAAACGCCCCCGTAAGTATACTTTCTCAACTTTCTTCTCATGCATATCCAGTAAGAAGTTGTACTACTTCTTCTACACTGCGGATTATCCGTCGCGTGGTCGTTAGTAGTCTTTTGATGTGTCTCAATGGAGTAATATGATTAGTTTCTTCTCAGCTTATAGTTAGCAAAAGTGGAGACTAGGGAGCAAAAAAACTAGTAAAGACACACACATGACATATCATCACGAGCATTACTACAACTACCAAAGAACTTGTTGGTTTGCTTGTTTTCTTGTCTCGCACAGTCAATTTTTATGATTGAGTAGGCATGGCAGTGCAGACAGTAACTAGTTTTCTGGAGACGATCTTATCAAATAAACCTCCTCACTTTTATTTCATGTAGTACAGTACAAAAGGGGTAGATCAAGAAAAAAAATACTCAAAAAGTAAAAGTACTTGAACAAAAAAACTACAGTGCTAAAGCGTCATATGACGTATATCCACTGCATATTTGATATATGCTACCTCTTCATTATCGTGTTCCAGCCAACCAGTATTTATATATCCGTCATGGTAAATACCATCCAACATTAACAACCGTTTACTGAGGCTGCCACATAGAAAGAATTAGTAGTAGAGTCTGTGTAATAATGACGGAAAGGCGGCTGCTTCTGCAAAGATTCATTCATTTATTATACCCTACCACAAGCATGACCTTCTCATTGTTTAATCGCGAAGGAAAAAAACAAAAGAAGAAAAATAGAGAGCGCTATGCTGCGTTCGTGAAGGAGACGAAGTTTAGGTCGTTCATCACACAAGGAAGAAAATCCTTTTTACGTGTGTGGAAGAAGCGGAAACTTATCTACCTCCATGATTTTTTTAATAATAATAATAATAATAGCAATAATGTGTTTGTTTGCCCATCTTTTTTGATGCAATGCTCGCTGCTACCATCTTCTAAGGGGAATACCTTAAGCCACTTTTTGTTTGTTACATTTGCGACTATGCATGCTCCCAGCAGAGCTACAATTTATTTTCCATGAAATGTTGCTCCTTGTGATGACGATAGTAATGGTGGTCGTAAAAGTAAAAGCAAATACATTTCTGGTGTCATCTTTACATCTACACTTACCGTGAAAGGTCAAGGTTTATCTTGATTGTAGAGAAAGTTAAATAGTACAAATGATGGCCTAATTTATTAAAAACGTAAGAGGACTACTGTTGGGTAAGTGTCTAGTCAATTTGCTAATGTGGAGGCCTTAGTATCTAGATGGATTTTTCTCAAAAAAATTGAGGCCTCTTCACTTCATATACTTAGGTATCAATATAATATATGGCTATATTTATCCAAACCCAACAAAAATGATATAAGGTAAAGGTACCCATATTCGCATTGAAGTACAACACTTGCACTTGTTCAAGAAATATTTAGTATGCATGTAATCACTCTCTTTCTGATGGTGCGTTAAGCCGTAAGGCAAAGCAGAAAATGTACGGAAAACATTCTTCTCTAGTGTCATTGTAGAGAGAGAGAAGGAATATGACAGGAATTTATAATGACGATGGTGGATGCAAACCTAAATAAATGCGGTAGCCCTTTGCCTGCACTCTAGCATTAATAATACGCTTGCGTTAAACACAAGATAACGCATGTGAGTGAGCCTAAACAAAAATGAACCATGAAACAGTGTAGTAGAAGTAACCAAGAAAAATGTGCATAGTTTGTGAGGACAATTAATTAAATGCAGCACTTGTCCACAAATGGTACACATTAACACCACGCTTTTACGCAGTGGTGCTGTTCTTAAATATCAAGCGAAATAATACTTGGTAATAATGATCATTGATCACACTGCAGTGTTTTTGTCCATCATCTATCAATACGCAATGTACTTATTGCAGCAATAAATACCGTGTAGCTAATATCTCCGATAAGCAAGCTGTAATTGTAAATGACAGTTACATGCAAATCTTTTTATCATTTTAGTTGGAAAAGCCTCGTGCTGTATTTACCTACAACTCACTAGTTATTATAAAACTAACCTACAATTTTATTCCCTAAAAATTTTACTGTGCAAACTTTGGCAAAATTGTATGTGCAGTGCTAACCTCATATACCAACACTCGAACCTTTTACAATTAGTCGTTTCTCTGTGTCTTCACATTAGGCAATCATTTCTAGTAGTGGCATGGATTTATATCCAGTACAGACCTTTCTTTTATTATCGCGGCAAAAAGTCTGGAAAGATTCAATAGGTTTCTCTACACTTTGCTAATAAAATGGCATTAACAATGATGGGAAAAGTTGTTTTTATCTCTTGTACAGATTATATAGCTGCTGAAATGCTAACTAACTACTTCTTCCATTTAATAATAATCATTGTTTTTTTTACTCCTCTCACAAGCCAACTTGTTCAGAGAAACCAAAATGACGGCGCAACTTTATTTTATATCTCATATTAAAGTAATTCTTTTGAAGAGTATATGGATGTTTCGTAAAATCATGTTTTTTGATTCCACGTACAAACTGTCTGCGTATAAAGCCGAACAGTAATAATAACAGGGTTGTTCTTTGCCGCTGACGACACGATAATAATATAAGCGTATAAATAGTAATGACAGAAGTTGAGTGAAAACGGGCGACTATTAAAAGCGCGGCATTTCTCTCCCTTCTTGTCCTTTATCAGATTAACTTTGGTGAATCCTTTTTGGTAAAATTTAATACCCAGGCAGCGAGATCTCTTTCCAAGCGAAAAAAAGTTTTAATGACAGTTTGTATGTCTGTGTGAGTTTGTGAGCGCAGTTTCTGTTTGGTTGGAGAACCTGGAATATTTAATACCCATTAATAAAGCCTATTATTACGATGACAGTGATGATGATGATGATGATGATACTACGACGTCGAGAATGGCGTTGCGGTGTGCACGGTAAATGTCGATGATCACAATAGCAGCAGACTAGTACATGCAAGTATGTCTAAACAAGAGACACGTCCTCTAGATACTACATCAGCCAGCAAGGCGCTATAAAAACTTGAGGTTGAGCCGTAAAGCCCTCTAACATTTGTGGAAATCTGAAGTTGCAGTTTTGCAAGCACCTTACCTACCACCATGTTTACAGGAGAGGAAGCGTTCACACGTTATCACTTGAATCCAAACAGATTTATTTCCAAGCAATATAATAATAATAAGCGATAATGATATAGATTTCTGTTTGTATGTCTTCCAAGTGTATATAAGTATTTGTGAGTGTAAATACTTTGGAGTGAGATGTTGGGGAAAGTTGTCGGGTAGTTAACACTACGGCCATGTTATATGACAATGAAATGTATGTTTTGGTACTAAATCTTTTATAACGCAGTTCCTCTTGTTGCCACCACCACCAGCCAAAGTTATTGCTTTATGCATACAAATTGTGTATAATAACAACATAATGTTATGTCATAATACAAGTAAAGAGACCATGATGGCTACGATGATATTAACATTAAAGTATTTTAATAGCAAGGCAAAACATGACTTGGCAGCTGACAAATCTCAAAATGAGGATTAGGAGAGAAAGCAACTGAGAGGAAGAGAGATTGATAATGAGGATGAGAGGAGGCTGGAAAGGCAATAGAGAAAATGACAATTACCATGGCAGTGACAGTATTTACTTTCCATGAGCATTTATAAAATATGCCTATAATATTTCTGTCCAAGGTCGCTTATCATCACCCCCAAAAGTTATAATGGTATTCTGCATAAAGCAAAGAAAAAACTAATAGTCATGTCAAGATTGTCTACTTGTGTGTCTGGTAATTCTCACATGAACATTCTTTTTTATTCCTTTCCAAAGTTTTATTTTAAGAATTTCCAGTATTCACCTCTGGCTTTTTTCTTGTCTGGAATTTCATTTACACCATAAAGTAGAAAAGACTAACATTTTATGCATTTCTCAGTGAAACGGTCTGCATTATTGTCTTTTTTTATCTTGTTCCATGAGTACGCGATAAAAAGACAATAGTTGTATATTATTTGGCGATAAAGTCAGCTTAAAAGAATGCTATACATGTGTGGTATTCAAAAGCTGAAAAAAAATAAATGAAACGGCTACCCAAGTCGGAACGAGAAGGAGGGCGGTATTAAAAAATAACAATAGTAAATATTACATGGGAGTTTTCAAGGTCACTTGTATCGTCCTGTCTGACATGGCAATAATAAAAAAAATGTGAATTAACTTGGAAAAACAATCCCATTGTCACGAAGAATAATACTGGAAAGTCATGGCTAAATCATAAATCCTAATTTCATCCCTTGTTAGTATAACCGTCACGATCAATGCTGAATGCCCGTGACAATCAACAAAATGGAATGTGGAGGGCGTGCTTAAAGTTAACTACGTAACTTTGCCGCACAATAACAGCAACAGCCTAGGAGAAAAAAAGAAGAAAATGTGTTTATGGTTATTGCATTGTTGCCCATAACAATAATATTAAGACTGTCCCTCAGTTACCAAAAATCGGTTTTTTCACAGCCTGCTCAACAAACAAAGTGCTTATACTAAAGTATATTCTGTTTGAAGGGTTAACATGCCTCATTTACAAACTACAAGCAAGTAAGATGGATGGATGTATAAATATATTTACATCATGAAGGTATGCATATATATATTAGGAAGCTGCAGTGAACCGGAAACTACCACCCTGCTTTATTAGCAGTGGCACCACATGCAACACTGCATCCGGAGAGCAATTTTCAAAATGGAAAGTCGAGACAAAATTAGTTTTTTATTGGATTGCTGTTTTTACGCCATTTTACGATAATTGATAAGGGTGGTGGTTGCTGTATATTTTTTGGGCATCAAAAGCGTTCAGATGCACTCGATGATGAAGAAGATAAACAACTGCATTGAGTTGTAGTCAGCAAGCCTGTTACTTTATTTAAGCCTTAGTTGTTTTCTTCGTCCTGAATAAATAAATAAATGACAAGTGTTTTAAAATATCAGTTAATTGCTTACATTTTCCTTGAAGCAAAAATGTCATCTGCCTAATTTAGCCTACATTACATATTATTTACAAGCTTAACTATGACAGCAAAATTGAAATTGTATACAAAATGAAATCATTCATCAGTTTCCTACAATTATTTCTCTGTTGGACATGATGGCTCAAGAAGCTTTTATATATACATATAGCTTGGAAAGTAGTGATTTAAATTGGTATTTGTTCTTTTACATGGCAATAAAAATACGTCCTTCCTTGACGACGATCCCTTTTTAATTCAATATTATTATTACTAGCTGTTATTTATGTATTTCCGCCAATCTACTTGCAAGACTAATGGCCTACATTATTGTACCACTTGTCTAGTTTGCTCCTCTTTCTAGTTGACATGAGGCATATTTTTTCATCCTCTGTCCTCCTCAAGTAGCACACAGACTATTAATTATATCATGATATGACATTCAGAAATGCTACTTTTTTGATATTTTTACAGTTGTACATCCTTATTGGGTGAAATATATTATTTAGTTTTGGGTTTAAAAAAAAGTTTGATGTTGTTATTATTTGATATCTTAGATCTGGTCTAGTGTAGTAGCAGCAGCATTGTCGTATATTTGAAAACTACCTACATGCATTGTTATGGTAGAAACTGATAAAAATCCCCTTTGACATTTGTATGCAATAAAATACATGTCACATAAATATAATGCGTCGTGCACTTCTCTCGCTCCTTTAGTCTGTTTACGTGTGTACAGTTGCTGTTGGAAATGGCAAGAGAGTGAAAACAGCAGCAGCACAAGAGGAAAGAAACAAAATACATGTGAACATTTTAAAAGGAAACCAACAACAAATCATAAGTGCTACTTTAGGCTTCCCATGTGTTTCTCTCTGTTTGTCCACAGCTACCTATGTTGACCATTATTCACTTCAGAAGCAAACACTTTTAAGTACGGCTCCATTACGTTCCATGCCACAAAAATACGGCATTTTTGCATACGACATAAGTATGACGGACAACACCAACAGTCAAGCCGTGCGTGTTTTTCCACTACACAGTAGCAACACCAACTCAAGCCTACCAACATATTAAATACGATGACAAAAAGTAGCAATGGGAAAAATGAGAAAGGTAGAAAAAGAGAAAGCGCTATACCGCTGCTGCTTCAACGATTCCCTCTTTTTACATGCTTGTGCCAGTGAAAGTGAGAGAGCACGTAGAAATGTTGCGGCAGATGTGGCTGGACTGCTAGCTTTCTCCAGCTTGCTACCAGGGTTTGGATGGATGGTTCGTTTGGAAAGTCAAGCAGACGGAATAAGGTATGCAAGAGAGAAGCACACGAGAGAGAGAGGAAAGCACAAGGCAAACTATTTACTACTATTACTCCATACAATTCAACTGCCAGCTAACGGA
>JAANSP010003747.1:0-10926 GCA_036850745.1 Homidia socia
GTAATGTTTACAAACAATGAAATGGAAAAGAATGAGCTCGGTAAATTAATACTTTAATGTCTGTTTTAACATAATGTTTGCCAACTTAACTTGTTTTTCTAATGTGAATTATATTTAAATCCTTATGTTGCGACCAGTTGATTCTCCCCTTTCAGGGTTGGAATTATTATCGTATCCCTGTACCCAAGTCAAAATTGAACCAGATTATCCAGAGGATACGACAATGTCTTGGCATTTCGGAGAAGACGAGGTGATGATTATAGGCTCATCAAGTGAACGTATAAATGACAAAAGTGATGGAAAAGATGACAGCAATTTGATGCTAGCAACCTCTCCTAACACCGAAATGGAAATGAATGATCTTGGTAAGAAAATAAAAGATTACTGTTGAACTTTACGTTTGCTACCATAACTTGTTTTTCGAATTTGAATTGTGTTTGAACATCCCAATGTTCAAACAAGTTGTTACTTCTCTTTCCACAGAAGTAGAGTTATTGTCAGTTTGTCCATCAGACACACTACGGCCCCGAGTAAAAGATGAGGATCCAGAGGTTGTGACAGAATCTTTAACTATTGGAGAAAAGTATTTGGTGATGAGGAATGACAACCAATGGTGTAAGTAATTTTATCCACATTCATGAAAAGTAAAACATCTCTGTTGTTACGAACAGAAAAAAGTGATGAATTAAAAATGTAGAACTGATTGCTGAGCTCTTTTAACTTTCAGATTCTGCAAGAATCATTGACAGTCGTGCTATGCCCGATGACAATTCATTTTTCAACAAAAGCCGTTCAACTGAACTTGAGTATTATGTTCACTATGACAACTTTAGACAGAAGGTTGGATGAGTGGGTGCCTAAAAGTCGAATCAAGAGTTTGGAAGAGAACCTGCTCACAAGCATACGGGCTGCGAATACGGACGAAATTACATCACTTGTTCCTGATTTGTGCTTGGCTCCATTATCTACATCTCTGTCCAGCATCCCACCTGGAACTGAAAATAAAAAGATGACAAGAAACTTGAAGAGGAAACTTGACGAAATCAATCATGTCCAAACAAGAATTGATGAAATGGATCCTGCCTCGGCTGCTTTGGAGATTGCGCATGAAGCTATTACAAAAGTATAAATAAAAATATCCATTGTTTCAACAATAAATTAAAATTGCATGGTAACTTCTATTCTGAGGAATGTGTTTACTATAATTTGTATTTGAATTTCAGGTAAAGTACGTCGATAAAATTCAACTTGGACAGTATGAAATTGACACTTGGTACTTTTCTCCGTATCCTGGAAAGTATAGACTAGCCAGCAAACTGTAACATTTGTCAGTACTGCTTAAAGTATACAATGTCATTGCATACTTACAAACATCACTGGGACACGTGCGAGCACCGTCATCCTCCTGGAAAGGAAATTTATCGCAAGGTAGTCAAGTGCCCTGAGTGAGGCTTATCAAAGTTTAATTAATGAAGATATTTATGATTTATGAACACGTATGATGATATGGTTTTATGATGTGTTTTTTGTGTTCTGCGATTTATTATAGGGCCCCCTCTCAGTCTGGGAAATTAATGGATTGGTGGACAAAGTCTACTGTCAGAATCTTTGCCTTCTTTCAAAACTCTTTTTGGACCACAAAACTGTCTACTTTGACGTAAAGCTTTTTCTGTTTTACGTTCTCTGCGAAGTGGATCGTAGCGGGGCTACAATTATTGGCTACTTTTCAAAAGAAAAAGTTAGCAGAGAATCGAATAATGTTGCGTGCATTTTAATACTACCCTCAGTATCAAAAGCAAGGGTTCGGAAAGCTCCTCATTTCGCTTAGCTACGAACTGTCGAAACGGGAAAGAAAGGTTGGCTCTCCTGAAAAGCCGCTCTCGGATTTGGGTAAGCGAAATAACCTTTTTTAAATGATATTTAAATTTTAGGACACATTCTGATCATTGGAATGAAACGTATTTTTTTCTATTTTCAGGCAGGATTACTTACCGCTCCTATTGGAGCTGGGTGCTTCTCAATATCCTTTGCAGAAGCAGCTGCAACAACATGTCCATTAAAGATCTGTCTCTGCTTACCTCCATCACAGAGTCTGACATCATTTCTACCCTGCAGGGCCTCAACATGATTAAATACTGGAAAGGAAAACATGTTATTTGCGTCACCCCAGAAGTTGTAAAGGACTACATACTGAATGGGGGAGTCAAAAGACCAAAATTAGTTATTTCTCCTGAATTCTTAAGGTGGGCTCCGGCTCCACCTCCGAAAAAAGTTACGGGCAAACTGAAACTTAAAAATAGTATGCTTTAAATTTTGTTTGCAAATATTGATTCATTATCAGGATAAATATTTGTGTGACTAAAAATTCCTGTAAATTCTACAGTAAATGTTCTGATTTCATTTAAACATTATTGTTTATTACCTACTACCTTCTATATTTAAACTAGAATAAGCTATGGCTATGTTTGGGCATCATGTACACAATTCTTGCAGTGCTATTCTTTTCCATTAAACTTTATGCGTAAATACGCAAATTGGTTTGACTAATCAAGTATTTCAAAAAAAACCTTTATAAACTTTATTGTATGGGTGTGTGTCCTCCAAAAATATGTACGTTTATTATTTTTAAAAATAAAATTTTCCAAAAGCTGAACATTTATGAAGAAATTAAGTTGCTGGTGAACGTAACATAATGTACGGCATAAAGTTTTTTGTTTACATTTACACATTATAAATAATAATACTTTCGTTGGTTTCATTTCGGTATTTTTGAACATACGATAAAATTGGCATTTATTTTGAACATCGTTTATAACATTACATAATATACAACAGAGCTTTAAATGTCAAAACTCAAGAGAAAACGTTCAGACATCCGGGCGCATTCAATATTTTAAAGTTTTAGATGAATTTTAATTACTAGATTGTGTTAGCTAAAGTGTAAATTTTGATAGACGTGTTAAATACTAAAATCATGATGACGTACGTGACCAGGCAGAGTTCAGATTTTACACCAGTGCACTCGTGTCGTCTCGACAGACAGTAGACGTTTGTTATGAAAAACATGAAGGAATATCAGTGGCATGTGACATTCTACAATTTTAAAAAGTACTTTCATTTCCTCTGTAAACAAAGCCGTACCAAATTTGGTTTCTAATATTAACACAAGGGTAATCAGAAATCAGAAGTGGTATCAGGCATCATCACATTTATGAATGCAAACTAGTTGTGCGGTATACCTAGACACATTACCCACAATGTAAAATTTTCAACTTCCCAAAACATATTTTCTCTACCATAATAACTACATGTTGTTCACTGTGGGAAATAATAAATAGTGTATCAATGTATCATACGCATTGAAATTTCAAAACAATAAAACGCCACACGTGGCAATGTAGCAAATCATGATGAATATTAAACGGGAAATATGAGGGTTAAGCGCACGGTGTTCGCCCATTCCTAACTGACGATTGCCTCAGTTTTGGTTTTGAATCAGTCGTGCCTAGAAACACATTTTAGAAGCCCATGACATACTAAAACTTTTAAAATTGAAGTAATTTTAATAGGACTGCTAGCCTAAAATATTGTTTACTCAATTTACCCCATTGACTTGTAAGAAAAAAACAGTGCAACCCAAAAATTGCAATAATTAATAATGAAAATATATTGTTCTTCTTGTATCAGTTTGTCCTACACTTTGTTCCAAAAACTGTCGTCTCCCGTAATTGAATGGAACTCGGAATCAAAAACATATTTTACTGAGGGGAGATTGGGAAAAAAATATTGGTTATGGTACATAACTTTATACGTAGTCTGCCTTGGCATGGGCACACCTGCCTTACTCTTCACTCTCTTAGATATTTCCAACTCGGGGATAGGAACGGTGGTTTTCTCTTTGGTGATGCTTCCAATGGCAATTTACAATTTCTTCACGGTAACCGTTACTGACTTTTATGTCATGGACTTTGTCAAAGGTTTCGAACAAATGAAGGAAATACTATTGGACATAGGTACAAAAAGTCAAAAAAATAATGTTAAGCTTTACTTGATTTTAAAATTGCTCGAGAATTAACTCGATCGAAGCTTTATGAAATTGTTTCTTTTTTTTGCAGAGATCAAATTTTCTCAAAGTTCCAACCAGGTCTCCGATCGTTTCTGGAAGTTACTTGCGCAAATGTTAAAATATAGTCTCAGGGTTCTTGGCCTAATATCCGTGGGAGTTGGTCCGTTTGCTGTGTACTACAATTTGGATCCCATCCAAAACATTACCAGATACCTCATCCCTTATTTTAATGACACCTTCCTTAACAGCATAATAAGCATTAACATTATTTTTCTTGTGTTGCGATACACCATTACCATGGTTTGCATTGCTGAAGCAGCGCGTTCCTACGCCTATAACATTACAATGCTATTTTACTGGCTGGAAATGCAAACCAAATATACGGACATTTTGACCAGATTACCCATTCAAGAGCTTCTTGTGTGGTATCCCAAGATGGAGATTGTGATGACGGTTGTGTCTCGAGGAATGTCCCTTTGGTTTCTGGTACTCCTGGGCTCGTTCTATAACGTTATTGTAGTATGCAACGTGGCAAGCATAAGATTCTGGGGAATTGTCCCAATTACTTTCTACTGGTTTATCCCAACTTGTTCACTGTTAGATATATTTGTGATTTATACCCTCTTTCCCTTGATAACCAACTGCGAAGATGTCACTTTAGGTATTATTAAGGGACCGAGTGCAATACGACTGGATCATTTTGCTGGTCGTTCTCGGGAGAAAAGACGGGCTAAAACGCGCTTACGGGCATTCAGGCCAATATCTTTATGGTGTGGCACTTGCTTTCCTTTAAAGAAAGATACGAAAATGACGTTCTATGAGGCTGTTGTAGAGCGAACAGTAGATGGGATACTTCTATAGATGAATTTCAAAGATTTCATTTTCCGCTTTAACCAAAACTTGTACTTGCCTGTATTGTGACATGACATTCTATCCATTGGAATCAGATGAGGAGAATCATTTTTCAATATGGTTATTTTGCCACGAGGGAAGTTAAATAAATCAGTAAAGTAAAAGACATCAGTTCTAATTTTACTTCGAGGGTAATGGCTCAATCGTTCTGTGTACTTATGTTAAGGGTGCGTTGAATTGAGTGGAATGAGTGGGTCTAGATGGTGTATTTGCTAGTTGCAAATGTTCAGACAGTAAAACTAAAAGCCACCAAATAAAAACACTCTTACCACATAGCTAAACGGTATTTATTTCAACGAATATATTGTGTTTTTGGGCGGTATTTCGGGTACTCTAAACAAAGCTTTTATAATGTTTTCCAAAAAATCATCATCATCTTTTGACTTGATTATATCATCATATCCATATCATCCAGAACATTTAATATAATATGCTATATTTCTATAACATGACCATTACTATTACGAAGCAATTTTTAACATACCTGAACATTTGTTATGCAATCAATCAATCTGAAACAAAACCCCGTATTTTAAGTTTTATGTATCTTTAGGTTTGTCTATTATTATTGTAATGGTAAATAAAAGCAAAGAATATTCCTTGTCAACAAAATTTAAGACAAATGCCATCGTACTAGTTTTGTTGAGTTCTAGACAGATGCGAAACCTTGTAAAGAAAGATACGCGCATTATATGGATTAGACAAGGTCAAAATACTCGTATAATATAATTTATGTGTGTGTTTGGCTTATCTATCACAACTGTATGAAATGCTCAAAACTCTTATTTCAAATTTTGAGTAATTACCCATTGCAAAGCAAAAAAACATTGAGCTAAAATGCTTACACGTGACGTTCAGTTCAACATGCCACCGCAAAGCTCTAATATCGCAAATTGCAATATTCGCAATCGAATAAGTCGCAAGTATTTATCATGCTAAAGCTGAATAAAATTTTGGGGGCATAAATTTTTGCCCATGTAAACTTACTTTTGTGTTTAAAATTTATTTTTGTTTAACAGTGCTTTGAAATTTTAAGCATCAAGGATCACCTCTTTCTTTTCCACCATTAATGAAAGAATGAAGCTTCTTTAATGTTATTTTTTGAAAGTGGCATTTTATTTAAATTTTAAAGTAAATTTTGTTGTTCAAAATTGGATTCAGTTTTTAAGTCGTTCTCTTTTTCTTTTGCGTTTTGTAACCATAATAAGCTTTTGCACAACGTAACTTGAAAGCCGTTTTAGCCACTTCCACAGAGAACCATGAAATTCTGCTAGGAATTCTAACAACGCAATAAGTAGCCCAGATATAAGCACAGCGAATATTACAAGAATGTTTCCTTGCAAAGATGCTGCATTCGTTTCAACAGAATTGGTGTTTTTTTGCTGATGCTTTTCGTTATTTAAAACATAATCTGACCACCACTCCAAAACTCCAGACTCTTTGATAGCTTTTATGCGACTAACTAAATGTAGTGGAGCGGGCCCTCCCAGATTAAATATTTTGTAGGAAGGAAAGTACGCCTCGTTTCCTCTATGTATCCCAACAGAGCGTTTTCCTTTCGAATGAAGCAGCTTCGCATATTCTGAACACATTAGCCGCGGCAAAACTAAAGCAGACCTTTCGCAACTAAATAAAAACTGCTTTAGTAAAACAATTTCATTTTTCCAAAACGTCTTTTTGTACGAATCTTTAGAAATTTCAGTTATTTTTGATAACCAGCTGTTGGAATACAGCCGTTTAGCAGTATCAATTAGAGATGTGACAGTGACCTCCAAAAGTGATACTACGTTTGGATGTAACGAAGTATGGGCAATTAGTAATTTCTCCGAATCATTGACGTCAATATAGCTCCATGTAGTTATCTGTGACAAGTCCTTTATTTCTGAAGTTGCCCGAAGGGAATCTCCTTGCACCTCATGCGCCATTATTCTCCATTTAGACAGCAGCATTATTGGATTTTTTGGTTTGGACCCGAAAATTGAAAGAAAATTTGTTCGGGTGTAAATTGTAAAATTATGAACAATTAGCTGTTCTAACGTGTTCAGCAAAACGGGCTGTCGCGGTAAGACCATTTTGTAGACATTTTCATTTTTCCAAGCATTGCTCAAAACAACAGTGGCCATGGAAAATGCACCCAAAATTAACCGCACGGAAAGTACACGGGAATCTGCAGAGTCCTGTTGCAGAAACATCCTCAAAAATGTCTCCACACCTGCAGTGTTGAATTTAACACGATGCAAAACTGTAACGGCGATTCCAGTGGACACAAAAATGAAAATCCAAGTTGGCTCATCAAACACGTTAACTAGTTCCCCAAACGCAAACGCTGTCTGACCAATTGAACCACAGCCAACAAACTGCAAATTGTGTATAGAGTCAGCAACAGCAAACCCATACTTCTGAGGTGTCCAACCAATATAAGTACTCCGAGACAATTTTACATTAAAAATATATTGTGGATACAAGTGCTCCTTTGTTAAGTCAATTTCAGGTTTTTCTATAACTCTGCCATTTCTACACTCAAGATTAAAATTTTCAATGTCGTACGTATAATTATTTAAAATGTGCATCCAAACATACATTTGTGCGTATGCTTCACGTTCAGATGCGGACGAAAGATCTTGCCGCAAGTATAAAGAATCCGTTAAGGTATTTGTGCACCCCAGCAAAAACTTTGTGAATACATTTCCCACCTTGTCCTTGTTGGCGACATTCCGAACTAGTATTTTTATCACTTCCTTCGAATTTAGAACCGTTCCAATTCGGAAGAACGTTTTAAGAGTTTTAGAAATATTTCCAATTGGAGTAAATATTTGGTTAGTTGCGCAGTATAAGCACATTGCAAAGAAATGAGATAATTTAGAATTTTCAATATTTTCAAGAGAATGGATAATAGTATCTTGCTTCAAAAAGTGGTCGTCGCTGTGAAAAAAGTGAAAGTACAGTGGCCATAGCCATGTTTTCAAATATTTTGTCATGTCATTGGGAATTCTTAGTTTATGCTCTGGGTCTTGCCATGTGCTAAAAATAACGTGTAATCGAGAAATGGGAGACGGAAAGGTGGACCAGGTTAGCGTGTCTGTATATTTAAAGATTTTTGGTAAAGGTAGTTTATAACCATTTTCAAACTTTGTAAATGTTGATGGGAAAAGGGACAGCTGAACTTCACAGTTCCATGCTCTATCCTTGGATGCATGCGTCAATAAATATGTGGCTGGACTGCAAGGCAAGAGAGATTCTGACAAGCAATGTTTTAAATAGTACTGTTGTGTCTTGTGACGACTCTCTTGAGCGTTGGACATCATCCAAACAAGGGTTTCAACTGCTTTAGTTTTTGGATTGAGAAAAAATGCGGGTGAAAGTCGACGCAGTACCATTGGAATGTTTTTTACTTCTGAAGGCATGTCTAGTTCAAAATAGTTGTCCAGTAGCACAAAGCAATGCTGGTTTACTAACGACAACAAAATTAGTTTTAGATTTTCAAGTTGTAAAGTTTCCAGCTTCTTGGCATTTTGATTATTGTTCTCGTCTTTGTACAGCGTTACGAAATTTTCTATCCAGTCTGGATTTGCGCCACCGCGTTTTACATATGCGTTTATAGAAATTAGGAAATTAGAAGTATTTTGTAATGAATCCTGCTCTGCTTCGACACACTTTACTAATCCAATCAAAACCAACGGAAAAATATTTGTAAACATTTTGAAAATAAGCTGAAAATAATTTTTTTACTTGTGTTTTTAAAAAAGTCTTTGACAATTTTATGAAACGTGTACGTGGAATTGGGTACCAAGTGTGTAGTTGACTAGATAGGCCTATAAATGCAAACAAAGCTGACAAGTGATAACTGCGTTCGTATCTGAGGGTTCATATGCAATTATAACCCAGTGCAAGATAACTCTTTGAAAAATAATCGCTACAATTTGCTTAAATGGGAGGATAAGATTTTTAGGTTATTATTATGGGGTAGCTTTTTAGTGCACGCAAAGAAAAAAGAAAATTCATCATAAGCTTAAAAGTTTAGTTTGCTCCCTGGACTTACTTGTTATTGAAGAAAACTAAGGAAATTATTAGAAAATTTTTAACTTATAAGATAATCTGACAGCTTCAAAATTTAATATACAGGTTAAAACTTTAAAGGATTATGTGAATAAACAATTACATCAAGATTAGTGTAAAATAAAAAGGTATTGCCGCTTAAATATTCAGACTTATGACACTTAATTGAATGCATTTTATTTCTTACGTAGCAAAATTGAAATATTTATCCTCCGATTATTCCCCTTCCAATTCCGTATTAGCTTAAGTCAAACCACAATATGTCTGCGAAATAAATCGATAATTCGCTGCATGAGACGGACGATTTTAAGAATTCAAATCATGTTAAGTTATTGGTTTAGTATGCAGTACAATTTTTTCGAATACTTCCCTTTTTCTTTGGAACTGAAATTCTAAAACTACACAAACTAGATATTTATCTCTAGTGCACACCAAATCTGAAGCCATTATCTGAAAATTCTTTGAATCTCACGGAATTAAAATGATCATATTTCCACTGCAAATGCCAATTCTTTTCTTAAATCTCCTATCACTATCATACCACCACTGCAAATGCCAATTCTTTTCTTAAATCTCCTATCACTATCATACCACCACTGACTATCATAAAAAATGTGAGCGGATTTGGGATCGCTGTGCAACTTGAAGTATATCTGGTACTAAAAGCCACTCTAAAGCACTGCTTAACAATATGCCTAGTTGTGACTGGAAAAATGCAAGTTCCTCAGCATGTACATCTCTCTTCAAGTGTTCCATTGCAAAGGCGAAAGGAGATATCACTATCAGTTTTAGAAAAGTTGAATACTGCAATGACCTACAGTCTTCTGGCGTAGTTTGTTGTATTTTCACTTTCGTCTACTTGCTTGTGCGTGTGCCTCACTGACAGTCTCCATGCAAGTCTACTTTCGTAGGATACTGGTTAATTATTAAGAGTATTCTATAGCACTTTCATGTAAGTTACATGATGTAACATGTTTACCATGGCAAAGACTACCTGCTTTGTGTATGAATGTATTAGCGGTAGTTGATTGCACTTATGAAATATTGTTGCACAATGCCAATGATCCTAAATGTAAGTCTTTTCAAATGCAACAGAAGTTCCATAAAATCAGGGTATTTTGAAAAGGAGATGATATTACTAATGAAAATTTTAATATTATTGATGTTATTTCGATGCATGAAAAATATCTGCTGGTCAACTGTACGGATAGCAAAGTCTATCAGTAAAAAATAATCAAACTGTACTGATTTGAGCGTTATTATGATGAGTCTATGTGATGAGTGCAGTTTGATTCCGTAATTGATCAACTTTATTTTAAAAATTATTTATTTTTGAAACAGTTAAATTTTTTACTTAACATAAACATACGTTAATATTTTGCATACTAATTTTGAATCTTAATTTTTGTAGCATAAAATTTTAATCACTATTAAGGAAATGTTGATTGGTAAATGTTCATGGTTATATAAGCAAGAAGTTGAACAGTGTTTGCACTCTAAACATTAGCGCAGTTCCTTCCAATAATTTCGAATCGTAGTTTTAATTTTAATTATTTTTTGCCAAAAAATGGAAAAAGGTACAAAGAAACCAAATTTCCGCTTGCTCGTGTTTTTTCCTTTTCTTGATTTAAAAAACAGCATACCAGGCTCCGAAGTACTCTCCATGTCCTTCTTCCATTTGATTTCAATATGGGATACTTTATTTATCAGAAGTGCCAAATACTTTTTGGTTAAAATAAAAATTCCATTCCGTTTCCAGTACTTGTAAATGCTCTCAAAAATCTGGGCTACAAAGGCTGCGGCCAGACCTACCAACAAAATGAAGAAAACAACCGATATGTGGCCACGAAGATTTGATGCGAGAGGATGCTGATCTTCAAAGTATTTATTTC
>JAANSP010003748.1:0-10925 GCA_036850745.1 Homidia socia
CTCGCAGCACTTTTAAATTATTTTACGAGAACTTTTGATTTAAAAACATGTATTACGTGCAGTGAAATAATCGCGTTGTGTTAATAGCCTTTCAAAGCTTCAAATGTTGATCCAAAAATGGTTTTCTATGATTTTCTTGACGACTCTATATCCATCTATACGTCAAAAATTATAAGAAACAAAAATCCTTCTGGAATAATGTTTGAGGTTCATCCACCTTGAAAATAAACTCTTTTGATGTTTACGTAGCGCAAAAGTTAGGTGTTTACTGTTCATCACAATATTTACAATATTACTATTAGGTACAGGTATCTTAAATTTCCTTTCCATTCAAGCTGCACGTTTTCAAAAGAAAATCTAATTTTTTGCCGTTAGGGAAGAACAAACAGTAATTCAAGCGAGTGACCGCAGTAGCCAAAAATCTAAAACTTTATACAAGCGGGACGAGCATTTTTTTATATTTGCTCAAACAAAGAAGCAAACAACATTGCATAAGCAAAGAGAACAAGTTCTCTTTTTGGTAAGAACAAACAAAAATGTGTCATCTTAGCTCTATCCTTTCCTAACTGATTAAAAGTTTCATACGACAAATCCATTTCGACTAGACAATGCAATAACAAGACTTATTATTGTACTTTCTCCACTTTCAGAGTCCTACCAGTATTTCAAATGGAAACTTAACTTACTTTGGTTTACGCTGTGCATAGCAAAATTATATTTACCTTTGATTGAGTTACATACATTGTGACCCTGATATAGAAAAAAAGACCTTCATGAAAAGTACTGCATACTTCCGTTGTCTCAATTTAAAAACAAAAAAAACTTAATTTACCTTTGATTGAGTTACATACATTGTGACCCTGATATAGAAAAAAAGACCTTCATGAAAAGTACTGCATACTTCCGTTGTCTCAATTTAAAAACAAAAAAAAACTTCAATTGAAAAGATAGATCTAGTAGGAGTAGTGCACTTGCTAAAAATAAGAGTGAAAAAAACGAGAAACATACCAGCACTACCAGCAGCAGTAGCAGCAGCAGAGTTCTTTCTTTCAAAGTAATATCCAGAACAACGCATCATTACATTAGATTTAGTGGAGCGAATAGTTCTACAAGTTCCTCTTACCCTTCTTTACCAATAACACGTTTTTTAGTTACAACTGTCTACCAGTCCATTCATTCAGCAAAACAAATGGAGAAAGGCCATTTTTCTGCAAGTACATAGTAACCTCTACTGCTAGGAATTTCCACCAAATTGGTGTATGGCACTTCTGCCACTCTGTTCTCCATTCATATTACACTTTCCGCAAGACTGTAAGTGTAACTTTTCCCATTTCCTTACAGCTATTTCACTTTTACGTTTTCTTCTTTCCTTCTATTTGTGAGACAAATAAAAGGAGTTTGCCTGCCTGTAAAATGCTCAGTAAAAGTATTTTTTGAACGAATTTTTTCAGAGTGTTTTTTATCTATCTGAATTCGCGCTGTCCCTCTTTTGTGCTCTTTTCTCGACCAGCACAGCATGCAAGTAGTAAATGCGAGTTTAAATCCGTTTGTAGGCATGTTCTTTGAGTATGTGATCTCCAATCTTTACATTATTGAAAGTCAGGCTATCGGCGAGAAACTTTCCTTTTTATGTGGAGGGAACATCATGACACACGTGCAATCAGGCACACTTTTTTAGAATGCAACCTGAGTAGCGTTTAAGCTTCTTTCCCTGCAGCGTTTACATGTATAGGTATACTTGTCTTGCTTCTCATCAGGTAGGTATATCGTTTTTCTCTTGTAGTGGACTTTTGCACATTATGTGAAAGTTAAAAAGTAGCGCACCAACAGCTTATTGTAGACTTCTTGAAATTTAGTTTCCAGAGGCATCACAACATATTTTTTGCTTCCTGAAGATGCTGAGTGGACCTTAAACTTTTTTTCTATGAAAAACAGGGTAGTGTATTTCCGGTTGACTGGTACCACCGCCAGTACCCGCATTATCGTCCCAGTCAACTCCACACATTTGACATATTTCTTCCCATGTGAACTGCCACAAGAGAATGTTTTATCTCTATCCCGTTGCATAGCTTTCTTTTTCCATTTCCTGAGTAGAATTATGGTGATACTGTCATAAGAAGCTATTTTTCTGCACATGCCATTTTATCTTTTTTTACTGCTGGCTAATGTTTTCTCCTCTTCTCTCTCTCTCTCTCTCTGTAAACTAAGTGATTTTCTTGGTGAGAAAATTTGCGGTAAAAAGAAAGGCAATAACTGAAATGAATGTGAAGCTACTGTTTTTAGTTAGTCTTCCTTCATTTCATTCCTGCCATTATTATTGTAACACTTGCGAAAACACAATTGGATTTACTTGTGGAGAATCCAAATATACTTCATTCGGCAGGATGCACTCAGAGTAGTATTAATGTGTACTTTAGACGAAGGACTAGAGAGGAAAGATCTATTATGATAATAAAAATTGATTTGGTTTCCTTTGAAAAGCCGGAATCACTTTTTTCGATGCGATATGGAACCATCAGAGACACATGCTTCACTGACTGCCATTGATTTGGCAGCGGAAGCTCATATTAATCTTCTAATTATCGATTTTTGACATTGACCAAGAAACACTGATAACATTATTTTAAATCTAAAGAATGCTGCTTCTTTTTTCGATTTTTCTCTCTCTTTAGATCCTGTCAAAGGATATTGGAGTAAATAGACTGTGAATCAAAAAGTGGGAAGGGATGTCACTTGGATTTGAGCATCATCAGGGAAGTCATTCCTCGTCCTTTGGATATGGATACCAGGACTGGGGCTCTGCTGGTGGCGGTGGTAGCAGCATCACCAGTAGTAGTAGCAGTTACGAGAGCAGAGGAGACAGTTGGAACAGGAATAGCTCCTCATCTCCGCTTGCTACTAGTCTCCCAACATCCCTAACACTTCCCCATTTACGACACCACCACCACAGTCGTAATCATGGGAGCAACGGTGGCACTAGTCCTCTCAGTTTCAGCGGCACAAACAACATGTTTGGTTTCTTCAGTGCAAACTCAGGAAACGGTAATAATACGTTCCCTCATACTACAAGTAACTCGTACTACAACAACAACGAGGCAAGAAGAGACGGTGGTAGTAGTGGTGGTGGCAGCAGTGCAAGTGGAGGAATATTTGGGGCGAATGAAACATTTTCAGAATCCAATGCCAGATTTTTGTCCCTCTCACCAAAACCATCATCTTCCAACGCAGCCCTATCTCAATCATCATCCCACTCATCATTTCCTACGTCTCATTGGGCGTCTGGTGTAACAAATAGGGAAAATAATTTAGACGATATTACCCCTCATATTAACTATAATGGGCCATTAGACAAACTCAACCGATTTGGACATAAGATGGAGCACGGCACAACAGCCGTTAGTTCTTCGATGACGCACTTAAGTACTGCGCCTCATCACCACCACCACCATCACGCAAACAAAAGTTTCGCTTCATCGACAGTGGCGTCAATTGAACAATTTGTGAGCAAGTCTGGTAGAATCGATGATGTAAATAACATTCGTTTTAGAAATTACACCAGCCACAATCTTTCCCTTGAGTTATCTTTTGATGGAATGGGCGATTTTCAAGTGGAGGATAATATTTCTACCACCAGCTATAGTTTTAATGTGACTTCGATACTGGACCCCAATGGAACAACCATAAATGCGACCAATGCAACAAAAGTAGCGTCCAGTTTCCAGGAAAGTGTTTACGTGACCATTCTACCTATAATGTTATTCTTTTGTATTCTTGCCGTTCTCATCAATCTGCTGATTGTGATCTCAGCGAGGTGGTGCCGCAAGCCCATGTCACCCACTTTGTACTTTTCCATTTCCCTTGCCCTAGCAGACGCTTATGCCGCTATGGTGCTTGCAGTAGGACTTGTCATCAACTCCCTTCTTCCTGTTGTCTTCAACTACAGAGAAGTGCCGGTCTGCTTCAGTTTGATTGTTGAAGCATTTCGGTAAGTAACATAGTGAACCTTTTTTCTGTCCATTTCACAAATTAGAGAGTAGAGCAAGCCCATGTCACCCACTTTGTACTTTTCCATTTCCCTTGCCCTAGCAGACGCTTATGCCGCTATGGTGCTTGCAGTAGGACTTGTCATCAACTCCCTTCTTCCTGTTGTCTTTAACTACAGAGAAGTGCCGGTCTGCTTCAGTTTGATTGTTGAAGCATTTCGGTAAGTAATATAGTGAACCTCATTTCTGTCCATTTTACAAATTAGAGAGTAGTAGTCCCTCAAGCAATTCATTCCATTATTGTATTTACCTTTTGTGCAAATATTTACAAGTGTAAATATTTTTCTCATCGCTTCATTTTACCCTACAGACAAGGTGGCATTCTGGTAACCGTAAGTCATCTCCTTGCCCTGGCCATGAACCACTGGATAGGGATTGTGAGACCACTTCATTATGCTGCTACAATGACCAGAAGAACAGCTTGGACCGTCATAATTTTTTCCTGGATATGCCCAATCACAATTATTTTCATTTACTACTCAAGCATAAGCGGAGAGGGTTTCCAAAGCCCCGGCTGCAAAACTTACAACTTCCTCTTGGAAAGAACATACAGGGCATTCTTCGCCAGCTGCTTTTTCGCACCACTGATTCTTATGTCCTTTATCTACATCCATATTTTCATCATCGTCCGGAACCATCACACGCATCGCCAACGATATCAAGTAAAGGAGAAAGTAAATACTACTCTTTTTTTGCTTTTTTTGTGTGTGCGCTTATTTTTTCTATTTTTTGCTAGACCACACTACTAGTAGGCATGTACATCAATATGAGCTACAAATGATATATACATTCAAGTAGTTTTTACTCTAACTCAAAGAATTTCATGGGCGATTCAGAAAGCTAAGAAGATTCTCTTTTTTTATCCGTCGATGAAGGCAATAAATAATGCCAATTTACGTTTCTTTACATGCAGCTATTACATTCTGTTTATCCAATAATGGGAAAATGATTGCTTTTCCTTCGTTTTAGCGTGTTTTCGCAAAATAAGCCATATTATTGTGTCTCACACAAACACACGCTTTTGAGTAACGTGTTTTTTATATTGCAACGAAAATTTGTCGAGGCGTTGCTTTTATTACTGCTGTTATGTACTTTCTTTCGGTGGATAGTATCGTCTGGATCTGAGTAAAAAGTTTACTTTAAAATGGCAGCCATTCTTTGCCATTGGCTAACCATTACAATGCAAATGCGCCTCGTTTTTTATCGCGTCTGCATCTGACAGTATACAGCAACGTGAGCGAAATTCTTACAATTAAAATAAGCAGACTGCAAGTATGTTTGCAAAAATGTTTATATATAAAAAATTATAATAATTATATACATTAGCAAACTTTGCGCAATTTTATTGAAATTAATGAAATTCTTGCTCAATTTATGTCAGCGTGAAAAATGGAGTGAAAGCACATGCATTTAATAAATAAATTGGGACAAACTAACAGAACCCTCTTTTGTGGTTGTACTATTCATTGTACGTTTAGTTAACAAAAAAGCCTCCTCAATCAGTGGTCCGTCAGAGCTGCTGTTGTAACTGACAAAACATGTTAGTCAGTGTTTGTCAACAACACAGAAACCTGTCAAGTTTTATTACTTCAAATGAACACTTAACCAGAATTGAATGCTCGCGGGATTAATTAATGACTAGTAGAATGAAACAAAAAACAAAAAAAACTACTTTCCCCAAAAAGATTGGTAGGACGAGTGAAATGCAAATAGAACTGCAGCAGGTATTTACACAAATACATGTATAATATATTTTTATGCTGAAAATGTTGTGGGAGGAGGAAAACAGTTGGAGGACAAATTTCAAATACCACTCACTTGAGCATCTTTTTTTTGCAGAAAGTGCTTGTTTGCAGAAACACTGCATTTTTACTCGCTATTCACTCACCATTACCTCAGGTTTTCAAGGCTACTTTACAATAGGAGGCCATTATAGACACTTAATTTGGTGGTATGGAGAGACTTTAATATATAATTTGTAAGTTAAGTACACATTGTGTATACCTATATGTGGGACATGCTCAGAATTCTAAAAGGCAAATAAGGAAGAAAGAAGAAACGGCAAGTTGCAAAATTATCACTAAAAACAAGTCAAGACATGTAACAACAAAAAAATGTTTTCCTAAGTAGCTTCCCTTCTGTATCCCTACTCTCCTGCTACTCTATTGTGTGCTTAAACTTTAATCCTACATAAAAGGAAGAGAGATAAAGTAAAAAAAAAGTACTCAAGGTAAAGTTACAAGGCTTATTATGTCTCTTGCAGAAGCGGTCATATCTGATTTCAGTAATTTCCGTAATTCCACCCTTGCGTGGCATTGCAGTAGAGTACAAACTCCATCTATTTGTTGCAGTGCAAATGTTGTTAAAAGAAGCATGGGTGGTGGTGTGGTGGTAGGCCAATACTCATTTTCTTAGGTAATCAGTAAAGTAGAAGAAAAGTAGCAACTGAAAGTAGACAGGATAAGAAAAGTAAAGTTTCTCAACCCCTTTCCATTATCAGACGTTAAGCCTTCATAAATCAAACGAGAGAAAGTCGTTTCGTCTATTATCCGGGATTATGTACATTGTACTCTCTCGCATTGCCCCGTGTTTACGAACAAAACAATTTGTTGTCTCAAAGATGAACTTGTGGATTTCCGTTGTTGGATATTCATGTAAAGCATGTGAACGTGTCTTCTTGCACAATGCACATGTTCTATTCACAAGTCATCTCTGTAGATAATGAATGGGTAGGATTAAACTAGTAAAACGGAGGTTTCCGGCTCTGTGGTTCTGTTTTGTAACTCTCACAAAGTTTTTTCCAGAGTGATACTCTTTCTCTCTCTCTCTCTCGTTGTGCTACTCTTTGCTTCTATTGTAGTAAATAAATAATGGAAATAAATAATATGATAATAGGAGTAATAGATGCAACAACACTGGCGCTACAACTTGTTCACATCCACGACAAGTTACACAAGTGCCATTCATGGTGACGGAAGTAAACATACATAAATCACATTGGCATAAAAATGGAAAACATGAAAGTGCCCTGCCGCCATTGTCTAGAAGTGAAACATGTTTAATAATGTAATAAAAGCCTCTTGTTCTATCTTCCAAGACATTTTCCCATTCAGCTTCACTTTCCTTGTTTCATAATTTCTCGTTACCAGGAGTAGTTGATGTGGTAAAACTTATAGGATTCGATTGCACGTTAATCACAACCTCAACTATGGTTGACGCAATAAAATTTGGTGGAAATTGTTTAGTTTATGAAGGTTACTTTGCCCTTCATTCAACATTCGTTTAAGGCTGACTGCTTTTTCTCCTGAGCTGATACGATACAAAAGTAGACATTTTACACATTCAACGAGTCTACAGTAAAAAAAACTTTGTAAAATATTGCCTTGTATTATGGTAAATTGGATGATCTTGTCTAACAATTCTTATCAAGTACAGAAGAGCAAAAATGTGAAAACAAAGGGAAGATTACTCAATTGTTTAAAGATACCCGCACATTCAACAGCAGTCATTTGAAACAATAAAAAGGCAATTTAAAACGAATTTGAATGAAAAACTAATCCTTCCACAACGGATTTGCATGTCAAGGCTAGCTATTTTGTGCGGGTGGGTGGTGGGAGAACGCATTTGTTTTTAGAGTTTAAATACTATACGTATATGTATGTATATATATGTTTTTAAATATTACCGTCATCCCTATTATTATTACTCGTTGTGTAAACGCTATAATAGCTGTCCAATGTTCCAGCATATAACCACATCACATTCAGATAAATTAACAGCAACAGCAAAGAACAAGCAGCACTGCTGAAACTTGGAAGAGAAACTCGAACAATAAGCTTTGATCCCAGAGAAAATTGTAGTTACATGCACCAAAATAACATTGGATATTACATTTATTTTAAGGGCGAAAGCAAAAATTATAGCTGGGAAAAGTTATACTACTTGTACTGTTGCATGTTAAAACGTTTTCATTTATTTCTATAGCCCAAAAGCCAGCGCCAGAAGTATAACCATGTACGCAATTTGGCTTGGTTTGTTTGATTACGATGCACCAATGAGCAATTAGAGTTGCAACATGCAACATTAAAAACTGGGTAGAATTATTTAGTGCTGCTCGCACCACCTTTCCAAGTATTTTCGTTCTTTAACCTTACAAAAGTAGTTTTTAAGCTCATTAGTTTGCTACATGTAGAATAATATTTTGCTTGGATGCATTGATATACGACATGCCCCTTAACATCTGTGTACGTTAACGATTATAATAAGCAGCTGTTTCAGCCGGTATGGTGTGTGGCGAAGGGCTTTTATATAAATTCATAATATTTGGGGGGAAAATGGTAATATTGGGTAATGCTTTTCGTACACTGAAAACTACTTCATTTTATACAGAATCGATTCTTTTTGAAAAGTGAAATGACCTCTATTTCTGTCTGTTTTCATTGCCACGTGTGTGTGCCCAAAACCACTGTTTTTTATTCTCCAGCATTCAAAATAAAATCCTGGAAAACGCTCATTGCGAGAAAAGAGTATTAAATCCAGATATAACCATTGCAATTTTTTTATTGACGTAATTCAGGCAGGTTTTCATTTTCTGATACAAAAGAAGGACATCAAATCAAGCTTTTGTCCATCACTTTTTACAACATTCCATAGTGGTTAGAACTGATGTATTTATATATTTGAACATTGGAACAAACAAAAGGCTGACCCTGTGAAAGGTTTTTTTGCTCAATGTAAAGTGAAAACTACTACGAAACAGGTAAAGCTTATGTAAAAACACATACCTATAAACATGCATTTATTTAGCAATGTGTGCATGTACTGCATAGTTTATACTGTACACCTAGTTAGTAGATGCAGCTGGCAATTTATAGATATTATTGCCAATTGCCAATCATGACACACATAGATGTCGAAAATGAATGGTCATAGTCATGATAATATTATATTGTAATAGTAATAATAGCGGATATATTCAAAAAACATAGACACATAGATGTCGAAAATGAATGGTCATAGTCATGATAATATTATATTGTAATAGTAATAATAGCGGGTATATTCAAAAGTACAAACATTGTAACAAGCTATGTCAAAGAACAATTTCTTGTTATTTTCTACATTTCCCGTTTGCATTGGCATTATGAATAATATATTGCTCACATTAAACACATAATACGTTCCTCAACTCCTTGAATAATAACAACATAAAATATTTCTTCCTGAGTTTGCATTGGCATTATGAATAATATATTGCTCACATTAAATACATAATACGTTCCTCAACTCCTTGAATAATAACAACATAAAATATTTCTTCCTGACGTCATGTGGGCCACACTGGACAAACTGAGCTCACTATACACATAAAAATGCTAGCATCTTTTTGATGGTCCATAACATAACAAACCATGATGATGACATGACCCATTATCATAATGCGGCGTTCCCTGGAGAGAAAATAGGAGCAATTTCAGAACAAAAAATACACCAACATGGAGTAACACCTACGTATTCTGTATCACTGGTCACGTTTGAATTATTCAGCTCATGACATGACCCAAAGTATAATAGATAGTGGACAAATGCATAAAAAATATTCCCAAGCGGAAGTTTGAGACAGAGAAATGTGTATATACACTACACAGACACACAAGTCCACACATACAAAACCCACTTCCCTGGAGAGTTTTTTGAACCTATATGTATATCTGTATTTGTATTTTTCTTGTACGAAAGTAAAAAAGAGAAAAAAAGCTATTTGAAATACAAAAAGGCAGAATAGTGTATATATTTTAGCACCGCATTTACTAAACTATAAAGTGTGATTCACGTTTGTAAGTAATGCTGTTTTGTAAAAATGACGATAGTGTAATGTTGATGATGATGGAACCGTTTTTTTCATTCCCTTTCCTACCATCATAATAATAACGTAACCGTTTGTATGATTATGGAAGTAGTTAGCAGTAGCAGTGGTAGTGATTATACATAAATATGTATTTTATTGTGGCCTCCCAGTGAAAAAGATGAGCATTATTACTTCTATAATCGTTTTCCTTTTTCTCCCCAGAAAAATATCGCCAAGATTAGTTTGGATTTTCACGCCGTTTTCTCCTGTACATTTAGCCGCATGTATGTGCGCAAATAGCTTCAGATCGCTACACATTATCTTGTTTCATTATCTCTATAAATGCTCCAACATGGTCAAGGCTAGCAGAAGCTCGGAAAAAATCTCTGCTACTGAACGCAAAATAATGAAACTGAAAGAAAACGACCAGCAACGATACTTGGAAAAAAGGAAGGATATGGTGAAAGCAAAGTCATGAATGAAAGCCTTGTACATTTGTACAAAAAGCTGGCTTTTCTTAACTATTATTGTATCTTCTTTATCTTGAGTGTAGTAGTGCAAAAGTATAGTGTATAATGCATGCACATAATTATTGGCTGTTTTGGTCTTTTCGTTTTAAGAGATGGTGGTGTTGGTGGTGGTGGCGGCGGCGGGGAAGCTGAGTTTTTACACAAAACTCACATGAGAGAACCGCACACGAAACAAACCTCAAAGAAAAGTTTCACTTTGCATTCAAGGATGTGTAGGTTTGTCGTGCAGATAACATACCTAATGTACATTCTATGCATGTACATACATCATAGTGACATGAAGTGGCTTTACTATCATGGTACACTATTTAATATTTATGAAGTTCTTTTCCGCCTTGGTTGTGATCATGAAAGGGAAAGTTGGCTCCAGTCTGGTCTTCTTAGTCTCCTCGTCTCTTATGTCGACTGCTCATGGAAAACCACATTAAATTTTGTGTACACAACTTATACCCATCTACTTCATATTATTCTTTTTTGTGCCCTGTTGATTTTACATATGTCCGT
>JAANSP010003749.1:0-10924 GCA_036850745.1 Homidia socia
CTGTTGTTATACATATGAGCATTTGCAGTAGCACGCTAATTTAATGGGAAGTTTTCATATAAAATACCAAGAGAGCGAGAGAGAGAGAGATAAAGCAAAAGGGGTAAATAAAAGGGAAAGGCAGCTTTATTTTTAAGGCTTTACGTTTTTTCAGGATACAGATCGAAAAGGAGCAAAGGATTACTTTGGATACTAGAATTTGGATGTATTAAGTAAAAGTTGGAATTTAGTTTCATTTTCATGCATGTTTACCAAAGCAATGCCATGATGGCTGAGCTGCTACAAAATGTGAGTTTGTGTGTGTGGCTGTTTTTGTTGTTATTCCTGGAATTGTTGGTGATGGTAGTAGTAGCAGCAGCACAGCAGAGCAGAGGAGCAGGATTGAATTGGAGTTTGTTGCGCTGATCGTGGTGGTCGTATTACTTGGATTTATAGCCATAGGAACATGAGCAGCGTCATGCATGCAATCTAGAAAATAATAATAATGTATTTATGTAGGTTGATTGGAATAGAGGATCAACAACACCTAGACCAGCATAACCAAGTTAAATAAATTATTCGGATGTGATGTGAGGAGGGCTTATGCAAGTCAGTAGCAATAATATTAATAGTACACATAAGCAACAGTGGGATAATAATGCTAAAAGATATTATACAATAATAATAACGATATATCCTTATTATTATTCTTAGTACTACTGCTACTGCTTCAACTACTATTATTATTATGAAAAAGGTCGGATAAGTTGGAAGGGAGAAAAAGGAAAAAATGAGATGGTTGGGAATAACATGGTAAACTACGCTTTGGGGAGTGCAGACTCTGAAATAGAAGAAGAAGAGTACGAAATTTTGAGAATAAATGGCAACACTGCACACACACGTTTGCGTTTGGAATACATTTTGCCAATTATATTGTTATTGTGTTTTCATGTAAAACGTGAGTAAAAGTTGCGAGATGTTGTATATGCATGAATTTATGTGGTGCAAAATTCAACTTTTTGTTTCCACGTCCCCGCTCATAAAGAAATGATGTTTTTCGTTGATGATGTCTTTCAAATGGGTCTGCTCAGCAAATGGCAGCTGCAAATATAAGAGGAACGTGTTCGACCAAGCCACAGTTGACCAAGCTGCATAACATTTGATTACGTGACAAGTCTTCCAATCCAATCCTAATAATCATCACAATCAGTACCCTTTTGTTGTCCTCCTCATAACAAATACATGTCATGAGTTACATCTCCATGGAATCTTTCATCTTTCCTTGTTATACCAACACGTTGGTTATATGAACCTTCATCTTTTTAAGTTTTGCCCGTCGGCGTCAACTATATCTCACCCCTCCCATTAAAATAACCCATTTTAAACATTTGCTTTTAACAAAAAAGTAAAACATATAATAATAATCAAACAAGAATGGGGTTGCTTTTGTTATTTTGTAATAAATAAAGGGTCATGTTATAAAAATATATTACTCTTATGCATATGATCATATATCTTGTTTACTTTCTTCCGTCTATTTCCCAGTTCCGTGATTAAACGAGCAAAAAACAACAAACTTTTCTCTTTTTCTGTTTTCACAGCAAAAAAAAACTTTTTCCCCTTGTTGTTGTTTTCCATAATAATAATAAGTTTACAAACGTGTATAACAAGAAGACGACGAGATGATGATGGTGACGACGACGAGAAAAGAAGGCGGAATTGGTTTTTAGAGTTTTTTTCATACCAGCATCAGCGCATATATGCATATTCGTCCAGCACCGCTATGTACTGTATTAACAACCGTATACCAGCAACAATCCTTTTTTCATCTTTCAGCACGCCATGGTACAAAATAATGATAATGTCTACGATACATGCTTCCTTCCTTTTTTAACAACTTGCTTGAACTGCTGCTGCCGCTGCTACTGTTGATGATGATGGTGATATAGCTTGGTTGGATGAATGTTTGCAAGTTTGTTGTTGAGGAAAAAAAGGACATTTACCAGCTACTACATTTCCCACATTTTTATGTACATTGTTTTTTTCTTACCCCAAAGAGGAAAAATATATAAGATGATGATCAACATGATGATGATGGCTAAAAAGCACGCTTTTTGTTTTTACTTTTTCTTTTATCGCTGTGGCTTTTTTGCTCGGTTTTGTCTTTGGGTCTCGAATTAGTTGTTACTACTACTATCGGCATGCCATGATCTTCCCCCACCACCACCATCATCATCAGCCCACGACTACTAGTACTACTGCCACCACGAACCAACCTCCACCACCACCATCAAAATGTTGCCACTTGTACAAAATAGAAAGTAAATATATGTGCATTATAACCAAGCAGGATAATAAAGAGATGTGTATACTTTACGATTTACATAAAAGTGCATAATACTACTGCCACCACGAACCAACCTCCACCACCACCATCAAAATGTTGCTACTTGTACAAAATAGAAAGTAAATATATGTGCATTATAACCAAGCAGGATAATAAAGAGATGTGTATACTTTACGATTTACATAAAAGTGCATATACCTACTTTCACAAGAGTAGTGGTAGTGGCAGCTTATTCGATGTTGTAGCAGTATTAGCGTAAGTGGTCTTTTGGTGAAAATTCGAGAATTCTCCGTGCTCCTCTTTTTCTCTCTTTCCACACAGTCCCATTGCTACTCGGATCGATGCATACATTAGCTTTCCCATATCCCACACTATCAGTCTTCCATGTGCACGAGAGTGTGTGGTGGGAACAACTTGCTTTCGCTGATGCTATATACATGGCAAAAAAACTGTTTCCATTTTATGCAAAGATGAGAGCCTTCTCCAATCTTGCCACTGTAATATACTATAGCAATAATGCTACATAAAAAGGAAAAAAGTTAAAAGTAAGTAGTATGGTAGGTAGTTACGCATAAAAGCTCATACGGGATATAAAAAAGGACGACGAGAAAAAAGAATAGAAAAAGGAAACTAGAATACAACGCGACACAACGAGTGTATAGTACATAGAGTATTAGGTATATTTTTTGCAAGAATGCACGGCACGACGACGACGACGACGGCGAGAAGCAGGCAACAGGGCCAAAAAAGGCACTAGCAAAAGCCATGCACGTTGCTGCTGCTGCCATGCATGCCAAGCTATGGCACATGATTATGGGTGTATGTATATAGAGACCTCTTTATCTTTGTATGCATGTTAGCATGCTCTTTCTTTCTCAATGGATTTTCACTGCCACACAACAGCCACCGCACCAGCATGGCAGCAGCACCAGCAGTAGTAGCAGCATGAGAGCAGGAAGGAAGGCTGAAGAGGGAGAGAAAAAAGCTAGTATGTATATAGAGACCTCTTTATCTTTGTATGCATGTTAGCATGCTCTTTCTTTCTCAATGGATTTTCACTGCCACACAACAGCCACCGCACCAGCATGGCAGCAGCAGCAGCAGTAGTAGCAGCAGCATGAGAGCAGGAAGGAAGGCTGAAGAGAGAGAAAAAAGCTCAGTCAGAGCAGAGTACACTGTGTATACCAACAGCCATCAAGAGAGCTATATTTTTTCTCAAGCCTACAAGTTCATCTCACCTATTCTCTATAAGGAAACTCTAACAGTATCCAATTTTTTTTAATATAATAGGCCTGCTGTCTGCCTGCCATGACATATCAAGGCAAACGAAGTTTCAGAAACAGAGAAAGGTGATGGTCTGTCGTAGTAATTCTCTGTTCCTCCTCTGCATCCCTGCAAGTGTTGCTGCTGCTTTCTCTTTTCGCAGCATGGCATGATGGTGGTGGCGTTACTAGCGATTTTTTTAATATAATAGGCCTGCTGTCTGCCTGCCATGACATATCAAGGCAAACGAAGTTTCAGAAACAGAGAAAGGTGATGCTCTGTCGTAGTAATTCTCTGTTCCTCCTCTGCATCCCTGCAAGTGTTGCTGCTGCTTTCTCTTTTCGCAGCATGGCATGATGGTGGTGGCGTTACTAGCGCAAAACAGAGAACCATCGCCACGACCACCGCCACCACCACGCTTTTCTCTATTTTTTTGTCTGCTTGTCTTCACCCCACCAAGAACAACAACTTTTTTCCTACTGCTCTTCTTACTACTTTTATATCCCTTTTTATTTTTTTTAGCATGCCTGTCGTCAATGTCCTCCTCAGACGCTTATCTAAAGAAGCTCTATAAAGAGCACATTTTTGAATATAATGGACAAATATATATACATACATAGTATATATATAAAATATAGATTTACTTTTTTGGATTCTCTGCCCATTTTCGTATTCTTTCCATTTTCTACAAATTGCCTGTCTGTAATAATCAGAGGAAAAGGAGTAGAATTTATCGTATTTTTTAAAAGCATCTATATACTTTTACTTTGTACATTTCTAAGGTTGCTGCTGCTGCTGTGGGCATCAGAAAAAAGAAAAAAAGATGGGCAGTTGTCTTGTATACTTGTGCTGTCCTTTTCCCCCAATGTCAATTTCACTTTCTCTCCTTTCAAATCATTGTCATCATCACCAAAGGATAAGGAGATCAACATAATCATATCAAAAACAGAGCGGCATGGCATTAGTGACAGTGATATAAACTGCCAGAAAAAAAAGTTTCCTTCCTTTGCGGTGGTGGAAACGTTTCTAGTCCCCATTTTACGAGATCATTTTAAAGCGCATTTAGAATTTACAGTTTTAGCCCCGTTAAAAGTATGCCATGTGGAAACGTCATTATTATGACCTAACAATAAGTGTACAACATGACACGCTTCTTTGAAAAAAAAGAAGCCATCCCTTCTTTCCACAGAAAATCTCCCATAATGCCTTTAGATTTACCTTTAAACGATTAGTTGAGCACATACACACTTGAGTTTTTATTTTATCATTTATAAACTGATGATGTGTTCCTTTTATTATTGCCATTATCGTTTACTTGACTATCTATAAACATTACCCACTAACTGTTCCATACCTAGTGCTATTTATGTATAAAGATAGGTATCTCCTTGTGCACAAATTTTTATGGGAGTAAAAAGTACATGAAAAAGGAAGGAAAAGGAGCGACCCAAAATGCTGCTGTTGCAATAGAATTGCCCTGCATTTTACAGAGAGCGGAAAAGGTTGTAACAGCAGCATAGTAAACTGTAAGGGACTGGGGCACACACAATAACAAACAATGTCCGCCCTTCACAATCCCTTTTTGTTCCCTTCTTTTTCTTCTTTTTTCTCCTTTTGTCGTAAATGCACAAATACCATATAATTCAAAGGTAATGTTTTTGAACGTTATGTTATCGTCATTGCGTAGTAGGTATGTATGTATGTATGCTGAAAAAAATGTGACTGCTACAAAAGCTCACACTTGAATCTTTTTTCTACTAGAGTTTTCGTTTGAAAAGCATGTATGAAATAAATAAATATGAAATGTGTTATTTGATAGTGTGTGGTGGTGAAATTAAGTGGTGAAACGAGAAAACTTTATTTCTTCTTTTCTCTCCTTTTGTCGTAAATGCACAAATACCATATAATTCAAAGGTAATGTTTTTGAACGTTATGTTATCGTCATTGCGTAGTAGGCATGTATGGTATGTATGTATGCTGAAAAAAATGTGACTGCTACCAAAGTGCACACTTGAATCTTTTTTTCTGCTAGAGTTTTAGTTTGAAAAAACATGTATGAAATAAATAAATATGAAATGTGTTATTTGATAGTGTGTGGTGGTGAAATTAAGTGGTGAAACGAGAAAACTTTTTTTCTCTTCTAACTAGCTAGCAAGAGAGAACAAGAGGGAAAAACTTTGAAAGAACACCAGAATACTCTGTCTCAAGTTGGTGTTGGCGGTGGCGCTCGTGTAAAATATACGAGCAAAAACTAGTAACGATAACAATAATAAGGATCTTCATAGAAAATAAAATTGCTCTAGTTGTAGTGGTGAAAGAAAAAAGAGTAGGGCAAAGAGTACAACGCACACACCTAGACCAAACTAAACCAGCGTTTTTTTCTTAAATGGCTATCCCCCTCTTTGGTCATAAAATAAAAACGGGAAAATGCCGCACTGCTACTACTACTACCCAGTTTTTTTCCTTCCGCAAAAAATAATCTCTTGTAATATGCCATGCCAGGAAATAGTATTGCTAAACTGCTCCGTGTCGGCTCTTTGCTGGAAAATAAAAACACGTAGTATTCATGCATGAATAACAGGGATATATATTATTATTTAGGTAGCTTTATCCATAAATGCATAAAATTAGTAGCTGAAAAAAATGTAGCAAAAAAAGTGTGGGCCTATAAAAAAAGGCAGAGCAAGTAAAATAATAGTCGATGAATGGTGGCAGAGGAAAAAAAGAGGTAGAAAGCAGAGGTGATCTCTTACTTTCTCCCTCGCACCATCAATTATTACTTTTTTTACTTCTTCCTCTTACAAAACAGTACTGCTATCCAAGTGAAGAGGCAACCAAAAGTAGAAAGCAGAGGTGATCTCTTACTTTCTCCCTCGCACCATCAATTATTACTTTTTTTACTTCTTCCTCTTACAAAACAGTACTGCTATCCAAGAGAAGAGGCAACCAAAATACTACCATGTGCAGGAAGCAGCAGTCATCATGCATGTATGTATACATATTATATTATTATTATTATTATTGCTGCTGCTACTGCTACGAAATATTATGTAAAGACCTTAAGTTTTTGGTTATCTTGCGGATAAATCTATTTCATTTCTTTCTTTTTTTCATGCCACACCAACAGCAGCAGCAAGAACACCACCACCACCACCAGCTATTTAGTCGTTTAAGTTTTTTTTATTCTCTGAGCAAAAAAGGAAGCCATAAAATGTTGAAGAAACAGTAACGGTTGCTATTAGTATAACAAGTCAAGTCGCAGCTAGTTTTAGTTTAGTGCAGTGGAACTAGATACATACATTTTATGCATTACAATATGTGCCAGATCTGAATGAGGACTTATTGTGTTGTTATATAGTTGCTGCCATTGCCGCCGCCGCTGCTGCTCCTGCTGCTGTAACCGTACAACCTTTTAAATATTGCAAAACAGTTTTACTCATTCATGGCAATCAGCGACAGCAGCAGCAGCAGCACCATGGCAGCAGTGGTAAGTGGGAGAAAGCCAACCGGGGAAAGCCAGTTCAAGGTTTATATGCTTTGGAAAGTGGGCCACATATTATGCAGAAGCCATCATAGTCATCGTCAACTTATATGATTTATATAATTAGAAGAGTGTTCTTTTTGTCCGAGAGGAGGAGAGCATCGCATTATCATTATATTACCAAGAGCACCGGCTAGCTGTTGTGAAAAATGTATTTGCAAGAATTTTTTTTTACTTTACGGTTCAGCAATTACTACTATTTAGTGCATGTGTCGTGAAGCGTATTTTCCTCAGAGACTCTCTTGTGTAAATTTTGTACTTGAAATAAAAACAGGAAAGAGAGAGAGAGAGAGAGCTTTTTATATTTTAATGTAGTAGCTGTCGATCGAATTGCTTTACTATTATTTTTTCAAAAAATGCGCATGTACCTACATTGTAATAGGACCTATTAGGCAAAAAGGCATTATATGTTATTATTATTATTTTCAGCAAACAGGACACATTATCGTTATCCTGAGATTACTGTTCCAACATTTGAAAGTATTACACACAGGCTGTCGCCCAAAGTAAACTTGTGAGAACGGAACAATTTCGCCTTCAATTTCCCCCTTAACTTATTCATTCTTCCATATTATAGCTTTTATACAGTTTGCCTTGAAGACTGACTTGTACATACCTAATTAATTGAGAAGCCATAGCCATTTTTTATTTCTATTGATTTTATTGCACATACCAAAACCGTTTATACTCTCTGACATTATTTTACAAAATATTTTTATTTCTTCCGCCTGGCCCATTTTCCNATACCAAAACCGTTTATACACTCTGACATTATTTTACAAAATATTTTTATTTCTTCCGCCTGCCCCATTTTCCAAAACATTTCAATTTAATATTTTTCTGCTCGCAAAAGAAATAATCTTTTAATTTACATTTTTCCAATACGTAAAAGAGCATGCTAGCCATACATTCAGAAAAAAACTACAAAAATTTACTTTACATTTTTTTCATGTGTAGAAAAAAGGAAAGGATAAAGAAAGAATATTATTATAATAGCTTCACAATTTATAGTATACACTCAGAGCAAAGGAGAAAGCACAGGAGAGCGAAAGAGAAAAAAAATCAATAATTTCACATTTGTAGGTAAGTAGGTGGCATGGTATAAAGCTCAATCCACAAAGAAGAAAGAAGCAAAGTGAAGCTAGGTTAGGTTACTTCTCGCTCCCAAAAGTAAAGGCAACAGCGACCATGGTGATGATGATGATGATGGTGATCGTGGCATGGCATGGAAAGTTTATAGCGTTTTCTTTGCTTTCCCTCATGCCAACTATCAGTGCTGCTGCTTTTCTACCGTTGCAGGAGAAGAAGAGGAAGAAACACACAAACCATAATATTGTACCTATCTACCTATCATAAAATTAAGTACAACTTGACTACTACTGCTACTACAATGTATGCCTATGTACTTTGAAAGTGCACCAAAAAACGTACAAAGTTGGAGAAAAAAGCATTATTTTGTGCATGTATGCGTTATGGTAAAAGAGAGAGAGAGAGCAACAAAACATACAGCCTCACTCATCAGCATCATGCTTCCATCCAACACAACATCAGCTTGCAGCACCACCACCACTCGTTGATCTACAGCTTTCCTCCTCTTCACATCCATCTCTCTTTTCTCTGCCCTTTTTCCCCTGATGGATGGAGAAAAAGCTGCTACTGCTGCTGTAGCTGTACTTCTATATACTCTTTTTTCTTTCATTTGTCGCGTCGTTTACTTTCGTTGGAGGTGGTATACCATCTGCTTTTGCTGCTACTGCAACTACTACTACTGCTGCTAGTACTTTTTACCTTGATAATAAAAATATATTTATTATTGCGTACACTACTGCTACTACTGTTGTACACCATTAATAAAGTACAAAGTCTGCTGCCAGTCAAGCGAAACAACGGTGGTGGCGGTGGTGATGTTGGAGAGAAAAAGCTGCTAGTGCTAGGTGCTCTGGTGGCAAAAAAAGAGGAGATGATGATGATGGAGGTGTTGGCAAGATGATGATGATGATGATGCTACTGATGTTGAAAAGAAGGGCTTTATGAAAATTTGAGGTGATAAAAGGAAACGATTTTCATGTTGCATCGTGTCAACCGTCACTGTCTTTTCTACCAACACGCCCTAACATCCTCTTTGCCAAGAAAAAAAAAGAATCTTACAAGCCATAATAAAAAATATATGTACCTACATGGTAAACTTGACTCTCTCAAGTCACTTTTTGCTTCTTTAAAGCATGACAAAAGAGTCAGGTCAAAAGTAAACAGAAAATGTGAGGTGCGATTTTCAATACATATGGCTCAATTTTGAGAAAATTCCGCTTTTCTTGAATCCAATAAAATTGTGAATCTTGTGTTCTTTCTGTGGCTCGTTGGAATTGGAATTCCTGGAAGAAAATATAATATAATGATATTGGCAATCGGCATGCAATACAATGGCAAACCATCATGTTCAATAATAGTCGATCCAGAAAAAGCGTCTTTGGGTACACAGATGGCAAGAAATTATTCTGCTCTTTTTTAAATCAAAAGAGAGGAAGATTATAACAAAAGCGCGTGTATTACCAATATAATATTGGATGGAATTCCATAATATCCAACCACCACCACCGCATGCCATTTCCATAATATCCGCTACGACGGTATTATTATTAAAGCTTTTTCTCTCTCTCTCTTTCCATGCCAGGGAAAGCATTTTGAATCCTCCTAAAGGAATGAAAGGGATAATAAAAGGATGATAATGCCGTCAAAGGAAGAAAAGACTTAAAATTTGTATATATAATGCTCTCTGAGGAAAATGGTGGTTTTCGTTTAATTATGCATTACCCTGTCGTGTACTCTGTCAGAGGAGAACAAATCACTACAAAACGACGTCGCTCCGGCATGGCAGAAGAAGTAGCTGCTGTAGCAGCAGCACACAGAAAGAAGGAGAAGAGGAAGAAAGAAAAAAAAGTAGGAAAGAAAAAAGCGGATAGGAGTACGCCGTGCTATATATACATACATTTAGTAGTCAAGCTTGTCGCTCTGATTCTCCACACATGCTAAAAGCAATAATATATTTTGCAAGTGCATAACCTCCATGTCATGATAACTCTGTCAGAGGAGAACAAATCACTACAAAACGACGTCGCTCTAGCATGGCAGAAGAAGTAGCTGCAGCAGCACACAAGAAGAAGGAGAAGAGGAAGAAAAAAAGTAGGAAAGAAAAAAGCGGAGAGGAGTACGCGGTGCTATATATACATATACATTTAGTAGTCAAGCTTGTCGCTCTGATTCTCCACACATGCTAAAAGCAATAATATATTTTGCAAGTGCATAACCTCCATGTCATGATATAGTGTGTAATGCAAGAATAACACAAAAAATAATGGTTTTGACTTGACGGCTCCTCCAATTCATCATCCTCCTTGCATCTTCTTCTTCTTCGTGTTCCTCCTCCTCACCAGCAAAGCGGACAGAATAAGCGCTGGAAATATATCAATGTAACATGCTCAGCCATTTTTCCATGGAAAGCAGAAAAAACGCATCCATAATATTTCTTTAGAGCAGAGAGGAACCAGAATAAGCTATTGCTATATCATCATACATCATGTTTTTCCATTAAATCAATGTCTTTATGTCTCTTGCTTCTTGCGTGTAAGCAGAGTGATAGTATTCAAATTACCTATAATATGCTATTGTTTTATGATGACTTTGCAAAGGACAAAAATATTGCTCACATTTGAGATTTCCTCTACAGAGCAATCAGTAACTGAGGGACTATTATCATTATTATTTTTTTATGATTGGGTCCTTACCCTGATTTTTTT
>JAANSP010003750.1:0-10922 GCA_036850745.1 Homidia socia
AAGTACTTTTTATTTTCTCCTAACATATTTACGTTTGATATATCACATTTCATAGGCATAGCAGTCAAAACATAAATTTCATAACGCTCAAAAAATAATGCATTTATTTCTCTTCATTCTGCTCTGCCTTATGTTTACACTATAAAAAAGACATGTCACTTATGTGCGTAAGGCAGATTTATGCAATTTTTTATGTTGGCAGTTGGCTCGGTTGATTTAGCCACTTTAAAAATGTCTTAATTTGGAACGGTTGTCGTATATAGTTTTTAAAGCTGTTATTTTTATTTAAAAACCAAAAAATTAAAAAAGAAAAAAATGACAATAAAAATGGCATTAAAATTAAAACTTCATTTCGTAAAGCATAAATAGGAGCAATTTTAAGTACTAATTTAAAATTTTCATTATTCTTTCAAGTTGGGAATCATCAATTATTTCTCGGCAAGCACCTTCCCATTCTTCCATATTGCTCCCATAAACACTTACTTTCCCAAATGTTTTTGCTGCCAAAATCTGCTTCAGCATCATCAAAAGAACATTAAAAAAGCTTGGGCAGTTTACAAACAGACATGTAAACAAGACCTCTGGGTAGTGAGCTTCATACGTTATGCCGGTATACAACATATTTTGAACTGCTTTCAGATTGCACAGTTGCATGTACGAGTAGCCTTTCCAGTCCATAATTGTGGTGAACTGGGTAATAGGATACAGGTCAGGATCACGAGCCTTATTAATTTTTTCTATGGTGCGGCCCACATCCTCAAAGCAGTAATTGACATAATGCTTGAACTCCTCCGTCTTTCCCTGAGCTACGCATTTCCGCAAGTCCCATTTTCCTATCGGAACCAAAACAACAGGTTGTCCTAGCTTGTCATGTCCACTAATATGATACGGGAATTCTCTTTTAAAGTAGCTGTCCACTGGAACCTCCAGAATAAAATTGATTCTGTTTTCCTTTCTCCAAGCAAGTGACTTAAAAACGAATTTAAATGTTGACCATAATCTGGGATGCAATTTGAAATCATAGTTGAATGAACATTGTATCGCTTTTCTCTACTTACAGTTCTCAGCATATTTTCAGCTTCACATTGGTTCAGATCTCGAGCTGTAAAAAATAAAAATAAATTTTCCATTCAGTTTTATCGCTAAGCCTTTAAATAGCACGTAATCGAATAAAATAAAAATTAATTTTAAAAACATAAATGGTATTTTTTACCCCGCAGCCATCGTAAAAGAAAACTTGACTTGCGTTGATCCTCCGATTCCAAAATGTTGCTAAGACGTACACGAAACTATTTGAAACACAAAGTTTAATGTTAAAAATTGCTTGAGTACCAAAAAGACAAAATGTTTTATAATATTCCGTACTTCATCTACAAGCAGTTGTTCTTCAATGGTCGGTGCTGACATGGTGAAACGATGTTGCTGAATAATGAACTTGAATGATTTTACTTCTTACCAATTTGAATTGTTATGATCGGCACTGGACCAGACACTCTCGGAGGTAGAGCTAATTCCAGACTGGTAGCTTGTCAACAGTTAAAACAAATATATAATGATGAAAATCACAGTAAAATTTTTATAATCTTTTTCAAAGTAAACCTCATGTCTTTCCTAATAGAAAAATAGACGCTGCATATTTCATACACGTATTAGATGACGTAGCTTGATAATTCTATTTTAGGTCACACACGTGCATTTTTATTTACAGTTTTAGAGCTTATCAGAGAGCAGCAGTTATATTTTGCATGAAATGTTCACCTATTGACTTGAACAAGTCTACATGGGCAAAAATAAAACTCGTTCTAACAGTTTTAGAGCTTATCAGAGAGCAGCAGTTATATTTTGCATGAAATGTTCACCTATTGACTTGCACAAGTCTACATGGGCAAAAATAAAACTCGTTCTGTAACAACTTATCTTTGTCTAATGTACACCTGGCCATCAAGTAGTTAAATATATCGCTAATAAAAATAATAAATTTCCAAAAATCTTCTTCCCATAACTTTACGAATATGTTAGATGTGAACAAAAAATTTTTCATGGATATGCAGCTCTATTTATATGGTAAATACCTACTCAAGTTCCACTTAGCGTTTCAAGTCGGGAATATATAAGAGTTTTGTATGAAAATATGCGGTAATAAATTATTAAATATTATTATTACTTAAAGAATAATTCTGGTTAAATCTGGTTGACTTGACCTTCTATAAGGTTTCTGTAGTTTAGTCAATTATTAATTATTTTTCATTAGTAGATGTAGTAGCAAAAGCAAGCAAATAAATAACAACTATGTCAACGAGCTTTTTGCAATAACAAAAAATGCTCATGTGAATGGATTTGTCATCATGCAAGCTTATTCAAGTTTAAGATCAAGTCGATACGGCTATCATTTTATTAGCTTTTCCATGCGTCATCAAGGAAGGTGTTCTCTAAGTAAAACTGATGGGGTGATCAAAAAAGAAACGCGAAGATAAACTGGGTGCAGTTAAATACGGCCGGATAATTTATTTGTCTATTTAATCTTGAACACTATTTTGCTTTGAATGAAACAGTTAAAATAATAAACCGTTGTTCTAAATGTGAACTTCATTTTGACTTAAACCCAAATCAATAACAAACGTCCAAGCCCATTTAGAACGGCTTGTTTCTCGCCTGGGAACAACAACCTTTGTTCCACCTGTTACGGAATCAACCTGCCACTCCAGTTCACCTTCCCCTCCTAAAATTGTTATTGAGGCTTCCTCTGCCAAGTTTTGTACAGAGCCAAGGATAAGCTCAGAGCCAGGCCATTTTGTTGACATTGCGTAAATCTTTGTTTTTGATGGATTGGTTGTGTACCTGTAATTATTTTTAGTCCTTTCACATTTTCATTCTATAACCTAAAATTTTAATGGAATCAACAATACATCAGTAGTTAATATATTTGTTTACCAGACGCCCTCTGTCACCGTATCATTTTGATGTATCCATGGAACCGTATTGTAAATTGCCTCTCCATTTATTCCAAGCCACTCTCCCATTTGACTTAATCTCTCCTCAAAAATGATTGGGATTGTTCCTTCCTTTGTGGGACCTACATTAACTAGGACATTTCCTCCACATGAGACGGTTACAACAATTTGGGAGATAAGCTCTTCTGGAGTCATTAAGTCCTCTAGGGTAGCCTCTCTTCTGTAAGTCCAGGCCCGCTTATCAATTGTAAATGCATTTTCCCACCTAAAAATAAAATGCTTTTTTAGTTTAAAAAATTTGAAATGGTCTGGAAAAAATGTAAAAAAATGTCTACTTGTGAGGAATCAAGACTCCAGGATTATATCTATCTTCAAAGTTGTAGTAGCCACCATGAAGTCCTTTTGTTTCATTTCCCCATCTGTCATTTGTGACCACCGTGTCCTTGACAGGACTTTCGTTGTATAGCCAAGCAAGAAACTCTTCAGAACCCCATCTTCTAGGGTGGCCTCTCTTCTGTAAGTCCAGGCCCGCTTGTCAATTGTAAATGCATTCTCCCACCTAAAAATGAATTGTTCTTTAGTTTGAATTTTTTAAATGTTCTGGAAAAAAAAGAAAAAAATTTCTACTTGTGAGGAATCAAGACTCCAGGATTATATCTATCTTCAAAGTTATAGTAGCCACCGTGAAGTCCTTTTGTTTCATTTCCCCATCTGTCATTTGTCACCACTGTGTCCTTGACAGGACTTTCGTTGTATAGCCAAGCAAGAAACTCTTCAGAACCCCAGTACTTATCAGAAGCCTCCCATTCACCATCACTCCAAATCAACTCTGGCTTGTATTTAGTCACCAGTTCTTTCAATGTTGGGATAGATTTGTTTACGGGAAAGTCTCGTGTTGTCCACTTGTTTTCCTTATCAGCATCATACAAAGGATTAAACCACTCCAGGAGGCTGTGGTATAGACCAAATCGCATGTCCGTCTTTCTAACAGCTTGCGCTAAATCCCCGACCAGATCCCTGTGCGGACCAACATCTACAGAATTCCAGTTGAAACCGTAGGATGATTTCCATAAAGCGTAGCCCTCATGATGCTTACTGGTTAGTACTACATATCTGATGGCAAATACAATTTTTGGTAGAATTTAGAAATACTTGTTTTTTAGCTTTCAAATAAAAAAGAAAATCAGTGCTCTTACTTTGCCCCGGACTTTTGGAAAACTTGAGCCCAGTGGTCAGGATCAAAGAACTCGGCAGTAAACATTGGAGCAAATTCCTTTTACGGGTTGGAAAAAAACGGTTATCAATCTGAGTAGTTACTTTTTTACTTGTTTTAAGATAATTATATTTTATCATTTACACTTACAGGATATGAGAATCCGGGCTTAAAGTTTTTCTCCATAAAGTCAATGTGGCCTTGACTTTTATCAACCAGCCAGCTCCACCAAAACCACGCGTTAATATATGAGGGAACGCTGTACACACCCCAGTGGATGAAAATTCCAATCTTTCCTTGATCGTACCATTCTGGTAGCGGTCTAGAGTCTAAACTGGACCACTCTGGATCATACGCTTTTGGAAAGACATTTTTATCTGATTTCTCTTCTACCAAATGTGCCCCCTTTATTGCAACACTACTCAACAAGGTCAATAGAGTGATAATGAAAATTTTGAATTGAAATTCCATTTTTTGAAATTATTTAATTTTTCTGGTGCAACTAGCAAGTAAGCAATGATCCGATATCTTAAATAAATGTGTTTCATAGAAACAACCGCACCGTATAAATAGTTTTGCTTTACTGAGGTGATGTTATGAGTGGTTGGGTTGTAAATCAACACGAGTATGCTTTCAGCTCATAAGCCTACGCATAACATTCCTAGCAACAACTTTAAAAAAATAGAACAATGAGCCGATTAAGACCAGAAAATAAAAATTACAAACGGTGCTAATATCGACTGTACATACTACTTTGCGCTTTTCCTTGAAGCCATTAATGCACCTGTCACTTTTACATTACTTTGAAAAACATTTTTAGAGGATACTTTGATTTAAACACTTCATGAAAGCAATATTTATGGTTTCGCTGACCTGACACGATAAGCAAGGCTATAAATTAAAAAAAAGTTTTAGGCTAAAGTTGCATTTATAACAGTTTTATTTGCTCGGATTTTTTTATGAGCAGTACTCCAGAGGTGATTAAAAATAACAGTTTTATTTGCTCGGATTTTTTTTATGAGCAGTACTCCAGAGGTGATTAAAAATCAGATTTATTAAGTGATGCGAATTTAATGCGAGTTTAAAAACACCATGACTTTGATTAATGAACGGGATAACACATTTACAAAATGATAAAAAGTTATTAAATAATTTATGATTAGTCAATTAAATTGTTTTTGACAATTTTTTGTCCGGGATTCAAAAACAAAGTAAATCAGTAACCAGTAAAGTAAATCAGTAAAACAAAGTAAAGTAAAGTAAAAAGTTGGTGATTTAGAATACATTATTTGTGCAGTAAATGCAGTACGTGTATAATAAATACATCATTAGTTCTGCTATTTATTTCTTTTAGTTTACATGTTGCTTGCGTCCATCGCATTTTATTTCCATTTTCCATCAAAATTATTTTTAAAAATATTAATTCCATATTCATCAAATATTTTTTGTACCACGTCGTTGTGTTAATTCTAACACAATCTAACAAAAAGAATATCAGGAATGATCTAGGCAATTTTGTTGATTATGCAAAATAATAAAAAATGAAATAATTTGTATTGAAAGTCGAATCAGCAGCCTACTTTCTCTGCATTTTCCATTTGCTTATTCCAAACTTATGTCGTATTTATTTAACTTGTGTCGTTTATTGATGTACAAAATTAATTAAATTTTCGAATTTTGCAACAACCAACGGTAAAACAGACAAACAAAAAAGCTACCAATTCTATTTACAAATTGTTTGGTGCGTCTTTTATTGCAATACTTTATATACTTCTTACGATTAAAGATTTAAAACAGCAGAAATGTACTTTGATTAAATACACTTGCAGATAGTTTTTAAGGTTTACAAGCAATAAGATCAAATTAAATTTTTGAAAAAAACTATAAAAACGGTTAAAAATATTTTCAGACATGTACTTTGATTAAATACACTTGCAGATAGTTTTTAAGGTTTACAAGCAATAAGATCAAATTAAATTTTTGAAAAAAACTATAAAAACGGTTAAAAATATTTTCCACGAAGCTGCTTCAAATCCGGGTATTCATCACAGCAATCTGATAGCACAATACTCTTTAAAAATACCAAAAGATCTGGAAACATATTCAGAAAATACTCGCCATATTTTTGTGCGCTGAAAACACCATCTTTTCCAAAATACTCATCAGTCTTGAGTTCATCCACCATATCCCCAGAGTGCATATATTTGTCGCGAATTAGCTCCACTAGTTCTACCACAGACTGTTTTCCGTAATTTTTCTTGCCTTTATTCATCTTGCGTTTCTGTAATTTATCAAACATTCCCATGCCCATTTTTTCTTTCCAATCAAAATCCTTGATATTTTCTCCAACATCAGTAGTATTTTCAGAAGTGACATCTTTGTACCATCGTGAATACTGATGGTCTACATTTTCTCTAAATGTTTTCACCGCTTCGTCAATCTTTTCATCCACAATGCGCGCAAAATCAATAATAAATTCAAGCGCCCTTTCCGCATTCCAAAAGAGAGGATGCTTTAGTACATGAGCACTTGTGGGTCGGTCCGCTGGAGTTTTTTTAAGCATTGCCTGAATTAAATCATTTCCTGTGTACTGCGGATGTGGCAGTTTGGATGGAGAAACTGACTCATCCAAAATGTTAAGAATTTTCATTTTCCCATGCTTTTCACTGTCAGCAAAGGGATGCTCCCCAAGGGACAATGTAAAGTGTGCTGTCAGTCCAAAAGAGAAAATATCTTGTAATTTGGTATTTACAAATTTCTCTTCCCGATTTTTTGCCCTCAGCACCTCTGGAGCTGCCCAATCAACAGTGCCGTCTGCTCTCGTCTCCGCCTGTCCAAATTCCTTGGCGATTCGACTTATTCCGAAATCTGTTAGCTTTGCAGTCTACAGTTATTCCCCCATTTTGGCTGTATGAATAAATTAAAATGTTTCCTGGTTTAATGTCTCTGTGAATAATATTTTTACTGTGGAGCCAATGAAGACCTTTTGACACGTCTTGGATATACCCCACCAGTTTTGGAAAGCAGGGATGGTATGATGAGGTACTAGATTTTATGCTAGCAACTTTCTTGCCAAGGTCCATGTCAGCCAGCTCAATAACGAGATATAGCTCCTTGGTCCATTCCTTGTAAGATAAAAGTCTAGCTACGTACACGCTGTCTCCACTTGCCTCGGCAATTTCAGCCCAAATTTTTAACTCGTTTTCAAATTCATTTTCATCTGAACGAAAAATGTGCTTTACTGCAACGTGATGATATCCGTAGGCTGCGGTGCCAAATCGCCCTTCGTATACGATAGCTGATGAGCCACGAGATATTATTTTCCGGTCAAAATAATAAATGTCAGTGTCGCCTACTCTTGTCGTGTGATCAAGGTCATTCTCCTCTCTGACGTTGTAAAACAGCGGTGCTTCCTTTCCTGCAAATTATTTTGAATAAAATATATATAAACAAGTCAAAGAGGTACATTTATTTTTAAATCTATAAACTTTAAAAATTACTTTTTAGTTCTGCAGAAACATTCTTCTTATTCTGCGTTCTTGCCATTACTTTGTTTTCAGTGGTGGTGGTCACTGGGCTCGGAAACTTCATCAACCTAGCCAAATAAAAATTTTACTTTATAAAATTTGCAGCGAATAGTTTAAATTACTGAAAGTTAAAAAATACAATTTTACCTTAAAATTATCTTTCCCATTATTTTGCAGAGGGGAAAGTTTTTTCGAGACAAATCGGTCATACTCCGCATTCAAATGTCCATTCAATGGGGTAATGTATCTCACTAGAACACCCTCCCCAACGGTCTCTGGAACATGAATCTCAGCTTTAAACATTTGTACCAGGGTTTCCTTTAGTTGGGCGTGATAGCCCAGGAGGCTCTTTTTGTCAGATATCTCCACTTTTGCAATTTCTTCACAATATCTTTTCCGAATTTCCAGTACTTTGCGCTCCATTTTATCTCCATTTTCAAATAGCCAAGTGTTTCTGACTTGACATGCATTCTTGATTTTTTGGCATGCTAGCGCTATCAGTTCTCTGGCTAAAGCATCCGTCACTCCGGCCAAACACTTGGATAAGAGCTGGTTAGCAGCTAGCTCAAATTTGTCAGGTTGTAAATGCCCCTGAATTTCTAATTTTACAGAAAAGTTGCTGCCGTAAGTAGAAATTGCTTTGGAAAAAGTAGAAAGAAATCCATTCCACTCTAGTTTTGCTTGCTGGATGACTGTACTTACAAATGTGTTTGATAATCTGCTTGGTAACTGTTTTCGCTCGGGATCGATAGCGTTTTCAATAAACTGTGGAAAAACTGTTGTTTCAAATTCCTTCAAGTTTAACAAGTTTAGACTTTCATTTATCCACAGTACCAGTCTAGAAGGGAGAAAATTACGTATGGAGCCCAAACTCCTTTGTAAACTTTGCTGTAGGAGTCTTTGATCAATGGAGTGTGAAAACTGATTTTCTCTGGAGTCAGTTTCCATTTCTTCACTACGGCCGGTTTTTGCTGCTGGAGTGTAGAATTCTTCACACAGTTGGTGGTCATTGTGATCACTTTGGTACAAATTCGTCGTATCGTCCATTTTAATAATTTACTACAAAATATAATTTTCAACTGAAAAAAGTATTCTGGTAATCAAACTTATTCATACATTCAACACATTACTCTAAAATACAAAAAGCATTGCCCCGACAGTAATGCAATATCCTTCATCATAAAATCAATATACACATGATTTTCATTTATCTTATCGTGGGGATGATGATAAAACTTTTGTTATTGAAAGATAACTTAAAATTACGCCCATGCTAATATGCATGGTCACGAAATAAAAATATCATTTTGTTTTTTATCTGTTGTATGCACCAACAACGTTAATTTGATTGATGACGTTATTCCAATTAAATTGAAGTTTGCGTTGAAAAGAGAGGCTTTTTATCCATATTCCAATTCCAACATGCGCTTTTCCTTCCACTTGTTCATGTTAATAATGAACGAATAAAATCTTGTACGTATTTTTGCAACGATTTTAACTTGTAGCACAAATCCATCAATAGTTTTTAGTTTTGTAGCAAATTCCAGTAGCGATTTTAGGAAAGAAAAACCGCACAGAGATTAGTAAATCTGTCAATTAGGTACATAATGTTTTCATGCAAACTTGGAGCATTCAGCTGTTAGCAGGTTGGCACACCAGACCAGAGAGTGGATTTGTGAATTAAAATGCAGAATACACGTGTATTATCAAATTATATGTATGTACATGCATTATGTAGCAAATAAGCTCTTTTGACGATTAAAACTCTTATTTGGATATATATTGTGCCCTTGTGCGAGCTTGGACTATATATAATAGCTAGCTTTGCAAATCTCAATTCTAATACTTGTATGCATGCCATTATGTGGTAAAATTATGAATCAACCAAAAGTCTACATGAATTGCAAACTTGAAAAAGCACACATTTTGTGGCTAACAATTTACCCTGTTTTAGTACCAAAATTACCCCAACAGTGAGAAGACATGCGAGTCATGCGAGCTTGTTTCTTAGAAATAATCAACAGAATTAGGATTTCGACATAATAACCCGTTTTAGTTTAGTAAAAAACTTTGCGTAGTAAGTTTTAGTATGGCATTCCCGGAATTTCTCACAAAATTTATTTCTTGTGTGGTTACTTTAATACAGACGGAAAAATTAAATGAAGGAAATGTTGATTACAATGTAGCTCGGATTTTTTTACGCGTTCAAAATCATTCAAAAAAATACTTAAAAATGCCCCTTTCAAATTTTAATGCAATAAAAAAATATTGACCGTTCTTTTCAATACAGAGAATTGAGGAATGAAAATAACAAGATAAAAATAAAAGCTCAAGAAAAAAGCTTAATATTTCAACAAGTTGGTCATTTGTCCTCAATAATGTTTGTAGCATGTTTTTTCCAGTCTGGCCGGCCTGTTGCTCCCGTAAGAAATGATTTTTCGATATGAAGAGATTCATTTTCTACACGGGATTTATATTTTAACTTACTACTTTGGGTATGCGATAAATAAGGAAATACATTTTTCGCTTTAGAGACTTAAAAATAATTTTTATTTAAATTCAATTAAAATCAAAGGGATGAGTAAAAAGTCTCGTTTGCTAATTTTTGCTCTCATAAATCGGCTCGATTTTTGAATGAATGCGTTTTACAGTGACATTTTTTTATTTCTCGGTATGCCTTTGTAAAAGGCTATCACTCTCATTGTCAGTTGAAAAGGTTTTGCTGGGTATTTACCAGTAAAGTAAAAATGTAAAATGGTTTTTATTGATGTATTTATGTGTGCTATTGAGCAGGAAAACCTAAAACAATGATAAAACAATTATTATTGGCTCTGGAATTTGAAACTTACTGAAAAGAAATAAAACAGTTCAGATTCAATGGTAAATGTTACTGAATTTTTAGAAAGGCTTTTATTCGACTTTGCGCATTTTTTCTTTCACGATTTACATTTACTAATTTTACATTGTATTTTTGGGTTGTTTCATGGACCTCAAATGTTCTGTAGTTTAATGGTTTTATCAACAGAGTATCTAAAAATTTTAAAAACTTAAATTTTGAAAACTAGAAACTCATGAAAGGAGTTTTAATATTTCAACAAGTTGGTCATCATTAATAATATTTTTGCATGCACTTTCCCACTCTTCCCTGTTGCTCCCGTAAACACTAATTTTTTCATACGTCTTGGCAGCCAAAATCTGCTTGATCAACACCATTACAAGATTAAAAAAGCT
>JAANSP010003751.1:0-10921 GCA_036850745.1 Homidia socia
GCTTTTTGTGCTTTTAACTGTGAGTGCACAACAAGTGCGACGCTTTCCTCAAATATTGCAGCAGAGTGATTGCAAGTTTTCAAATGAGTCTTTGCATAGTATTCAGAAAGATGTAAATTTTGACCAGAAAACAGAACATTTTTCCAGTTGGGAAATAATTTTGTTTTGTTAACGTAAAACCAAACTCGTTGAGATAACTCATCTAGCCGAATATGGGATAGAGCACTCCAGTATGGCCCACGCTGTAGATTGATGTAAAACCAGAGCTGCGAAACTACTGGAAAAGCCTCGTGTGCATTCACCTGCGCCAAATTATTTGTAGCGTTGCTTGGCACACCAGGAACACCGGACAAGTCGGACTCTGGCAGCCAATGCGGAAGGGTGTACACAACGAAACCATTTTCGTGCAGAGTATCAAAAGTATCATATGGCACCAAGGACGCAGGCACCGTCAGCTTTGAAATGGCACTTCCCTGGTATTCGTTGCTGATAAATGTAATTATAAGCGGAAGAAAAAATAATGTCCAGAAGACAAACATATTTCTTGTAACACGCTTCCAGCCAAATAATTTTGCGCTTTGAGCAAAAAACGCGGTCAACAAATAGAATGCTGTTTCTAAAACGCTAAATGGCACAGGCACAAAACTGGCAGCTACCCGAGTTATTTGCGACATTCCAACCATCAGTGACGTTAAACACAGAATGAGCAAAAGAACCAGCCAAGTTGCAAAATCTAAAGTTTTAAAGAGCTCCTGCAAATTGCCCACCCAAGCCTGTTCCATTTTATGACAACTAACAAATCGGAGACGGCGTTTGTTGAATACCAGCCCTGTTTGAAAATATTTTGCAAGAAACTTTCCAGAATAGCGTCCAAACGCCGGTCGTGACATTTCGTGCTGTACTGTGATAAGCTTGTTTGGGCAAACGTTGGAAATGGCTTGTCTCCATAATTGGCCGCTCATAAAGTTTTCGCTGCTGACAGTTTTCATTGTAGTATTTTTCGGTATTAAGAGAGACATTATGTGCAAATCCATTACAAACTTCAAATCTTCCGTGTTTTTTACACCAAGCAAATTAATTTGATCCAGAACTCCGGTTCTGTGCTTTAGATTGTCGGAGAAGGAAAAATCTCTTGTGACCTGAACCTCAAACAGATGAGGATTTAGCTCCTTTCGTTGAATTATATTCAGGTTTTCTTGTAGTTCTTGCTTGTTGGTTGGTACGCTGTTGAATTTCTGTAATTTATATGGCTCGCAGATATCACAATTTTGACAAATAACGTAAAATCTACAGTCAAAAGTTGTCCAAATTAAATAATTTTGGAAGGGTCTGTAAAAATCATTTTCTCTCCAGATGGCAGAAATCCACTGATCAAAGGTAATGGAAAAGGATGATGCGTCGTTGTAAATGAGGAATGAATAGACGGGTACTGTGCTGGAGAATAGAACCTTCCTCTTGAAATCCTCTTCAAACATGTAAATTGGTATCCAGAATGGATCTTTCAGCGCCATTCCCAAATAGGCGGAGAACTCTCGATACATGGATGGATTCAGTGCGTTGGCAGGTGGAAACAAATGTATTCGGGCAATGCAGTTAGTATTTTTAGTAGAAGCCACAAAACTTGGTTTCATGACTGCTACCAGATATTCTTTTGGCTTGGAACTGTTTGAATAGCTCCATAGATTTGTTTCATTTTGTGCGTTTAGTTCTACAGGAACAAGTTGCCACCAAGCGGAAAGTGAATGTGAGAAATATCGCTGTAAAACTAAAGGTACTTCAATGTTCTTGCCATTCAAATTAATCCCGGGAAAATTTATCAAGTGAACCGTGCATCCAGAGAATGCATTAATGGCCTTGGATAAACTCTTTGAAAGTCTGTGCTCTGAGCATATTGTTGTTGCTTCCCTTGACCTCAAAATTTCCTCACCGTTCAAAACGCTCGTTAATGATAAAACGCTAAAAATATAAAGGACTAACCTCATGGTAACGTCTTCTGAAGAAGGCATTACGAATAATCTTCAATGAAATGTAATGTTTCATCCGAAATATGCTAATGCTGGTATCGCTCTACAACTTTTTGTCGAATGATACAAGCGACGATAACAAGCTGTCGGCAATAACCTTTCTGAAATAATCATTGCGGTCAAATATAAGTTTTTGGGATAAGCACAATCCTACAAGTAATTTTGAAAAAAATGGAATGCTCTTTTCAGGTTTAATAAATGAATAACGTTTCTTTTGTTCGCTTTTACAAATAAAAACTCAAAAACTTTTTCAAATAACATTTAGTTTGCCGATATTTTTACTATATGAGATGAACGAGCCCTAGTAATGTTTGGAATATATTTTTCTCCGTAAAACCATAATTTAAAACAGTAATGCATATGTTTAAATAAACAATACATTTGAATGTCTTTATTCAATTTAAGATAAAATTATTTAACAACTTGCAAATACTTTAAACAAAAGTTTTACAGAAACCGTGAAGCTTATCGTCAGCGAAACAATTGGGCTTTGCAAATAAAAAATTTCGACAACTTAATACTGAAGCACTACTTTTTGTTGTGTAAACTTTTTTAAGCAGTTATAAGGCGTACACTAAAAATATCATGCGTTTGACATGATATTGTGCGCGTGCATACTATAAAATTACATAATAATATCTCAAGCCGATAGTCTGCATGATTTGGCACAGTTTGTCTTGTGAAAACATTCCCGTATACAATTTCTTTCAAAAAACATGAATATAAACAGCGACAACACTAGCATGAAAAATGGAACGGAAACAAGAACAAGTAAAATTTTCAGTGGTGACTGAGCCTCACTAATAGCATATTTGTTAGCAGCCAGCCCTTGTGATGAGTAAGTTTTTTGAATGGCAATTTGCTCTATATAATTGTTCCACCATTCCAAAATCCCGCTGCTTGGCAAGTTTTTAATTCGAAATAAAATACTGGGAGGTGCTTGTCTGAGAATACGATATCCTCTAAAAGTTTCCAAAATTACATCTTTCCCCAACCAGGCTGGAGCCCCCTTCCTTTTTAACTGTGAATACACGACCAAGGCTGTATGATCGTCAAAAATTGCTGCGGATCGGTTACAAGTTTCCAAGTATGTTTCCACAAACTGGTCATGCGGATATAACTGATAAAAATGCTTGCTATTATTTTCTCTAAATATGCTCCAGTTAGGAAACAGCTTTGTGTTGTTCAGATATTCCCAAATGCGTTTTGGCAGCTGATTACCCATTTCTGACAAGACTGCCCAGTTGTCTCCACGCTGCAGATTAACCTGAAGCCAAAGTTGGGAGACAACTGGAAAGGCTTCGTGTGCATTTCTCTGCGAGTAAGCACTTTCGTTCTTTGCAAGTCCCAGCACATCTGACAAGTCGCTTTCCGCCAAGTGAAACGGTAAAGTGAACACGCTGAACTGATTCGCCAGCAGAGAATCAAACGTGTCAAAAGGTACTAGCGGGGTTGGTACTGTCAGTTTGGAAATGGCGGTACCTTGATATTCATTGCTTAGCAGGGTGAAAGGTACAGGTAGGAAGAATAAAGTCCAAAAGGCAAACATTTTCCTAGTCACGTACTTTCCTTCAAATAATTTTGTTCCTTGATTTAGAAATGCAGTTAACAAACTGAACATCGCACTATAAAAACTAAAGCTATTTTCATGCACTGAAAAGGAATTCGTTTTGGAAATCATCGCTGAAGTTACACAGACAACAAGGAATAGAGCAATCCACGTTGCCGTGTCCAAAGTAGTAGCAAAATCCCTCAAACTGTAAGAATACGCAAATTGCTCCTCGTGACAACTAACAAATCGAAGACTCTGTCCACTCATTATCACGCCATATTGGAAGTATTTTGCAATGTTGACTGCCGAGTATCTCCCAAATGCCGGTCGTGACTTTTCTTGCCAAGCTGTAACTCTATGACAAATTTTCAGCATTGCAGCATTCCATTTTTCACTATTTCCGAATTCTCTATCATTGATTGTTAGTATCGTCACGTTTTTTGGTAGCAAAAGTGACATCACGTGAACGTCAATGGCAAACTTTAAATACTCTGATTCATCCAGAATAAATTCACTTAGTTTGTTTAGCACGCCACGTCTGTGTTGAAAACTTTCGTCACGAGTAAAATGTTTTGAGACTACATGCTCAAAAACGTAGGGATTCAGTACTTTTTCTTGGATAGTTGATGTGTAACGTTTTAATTCATGTCTACTTGACGGTATTCTGTCAAACTCGAGCAAAGTAAATGGGTTACAAATATTGCAGTTCTCACACACGACATACAAGCGTTTATCGAACGTGGTCCACACAAGGTACGTTTGAAACAGTAATTTAAGTTTATTTCCCCGCCAAACTGCCGACATCCAACTATTAAAAGAATCCCTAAACGTGATTCTGTCATCAGAAATGAGAAGCGAGTATAGTGGAACCGTATTTAAAAATGCACTTTTCCATTCAAAATTCTTATGAAACACAAAGAGTGCTATCCAGAAAGGATCCTTGAGCGTGCTTCCCAAGTACGAGTTGAACTCCCGAAACATTAAAGGACTGGATGATTTACTGGGTGGATGTAAATAAATCTGTGCAGCACAGTTGGAATTTTTACTTGCCAGTTCAATGTTTCGTTTAGAAAATGATAACAGAAATTCTTGGGGTTTTGAGCTGCTTAGATATTTTGAAACTTGAGTGTAATTTCTGTGAAGCACCTCCGCAGGTACTAATTTCCACCATGCGGCATTTAAATGTGAAAAGTAACGTATTAGAACAATAGGTTCTTTCAAGATAGCTCCATTGAAGTCCATACCAGGAAAATTAATTACTGAAACCATGCAGCCAGAAAATGCAATCAATATTTCGTTTAGAAAATGAAAGAAGAAATTCTTGAGGTTTTGAGCTGCTTAGATATTTTGAAACTTGAGTGTGATTTCTGTGTAGCACCTCCGCAGGTACTAGTTGCCACCATGCGGCTTTTAAATGTGAAAAGTAACGCATCAGTACAATAGGTTCTTTCAAGATAGCTCCATTGAAGTTTATTCCTGGAAAATTAAGTACTGAAGACATGCAGCCAGAAAATGCATTAAGATGCTTGGGTAGGTCGTACGCAGTATCGGTAAATAAAATGCGTTTTTTGGTGGATGAATCCTCTTGAAGACAGAAAATGCCAGTGAACAAAGTTGTAAAAAGGATAAAATTCATGTTCAAACTCAGACGATAAACGAAGTAGTTTGCTAAATTATATTACCAAGAAATTTAACGCGCTTCTCCGATAAATGTGAAAAGTAACGTATTAGAACAATAGGTTCTTTCAAGATAGCTCCATTGAAGTCCATACCAGGAAAATTAATTACTGAAACCATGCAGCCAGAAAATGCAAAAAGATGCTCGGGTAGGTCGTACGCAGTATCGGTAAATAAAATGCCATTTTTTGACAACGAATCCTCTTGAAGACAAAAAATCCCAGTGACCAAAATTGTAAAATGGATAAAATTCATGTTCAAACTCAGACGATAAACGAAGTAGTTTGCTAAATTATATTACCAAGAAATTTAACGCGCTTCTCCGGTTTCTAAGTCTTTAATGCAGAAATCCAGAATTACTGAAAGATTTGAGTCATACCAATTTTTTTATAAAATTTTCACTGCTTGATCACAAGCGTGATGTGTGGTTACAAAATTACATGCTCAATTGAAGGTACACTTATTAAGTAGCGAAAGCTATAACTTAATGAGAATGTCTATGTCTGTCCGTCCGTCCGTCCGTCTGTCAACACGATATCTCGAGAACGATTAAAGTTATTCCAACTATGTTTTCAGCAATCGATAGGGCATTCTTTGGGACAGCCCGGGCGAAAATTTGAAATCGATTCGACAACGGTAACCGTTAAAAACCGTTACAACTTTAAAATCTTTGCATATAGCATATCATTCGACAGCTTAGCTCACATTGATTCTTTTGGTGGTAAAACGTTGAAATAAATCGTCACCGTTAAGCCGTTACGACGATTTTAAAAATTTTAACATTGTACAATAAAATTTTAATATATACTTCAGGCGTTTTCGATGTACAGAAAACCCTTTATAAAAACATTAAACGTTTTCTTTAGGCTATAAACGTTTTATTTTCTTTAGGCTATAGACGTTTTCTTTTGGCTATACACGTTTCCTTTAGGCTATAAACGTTTTCTTTAGGCTATAAACGTTTTCTTTAGGCTATAAACATTTTTTAAATTTTAAAGGTTTTTATCATACTTTAAAAGTTCGGCTTTTGATACTTCCGTACATTCGACTGTTCGGTTTATTTAAAGTGTAGTGGAGTTGTGTAGGTGGGAAAAATGCACGTGCGCTTGCGATGACAATAGAACAAATGCAATAACAGCCCATCTACCTGGTTATTATAAGAAGCAGGTAGTAATCATAGAGCAAAATTAATAAGATACACATGTCTATTGTGCCAGAAAAAAGTGTAATCAAGTTTATTTCTCGATGTATATTTACCGACTAGTATAAAATTCCATCCAGTTTTAACCAATTTTCGTTTTTTTAACGCTACTACTGTAATAAAAGTAATAATGCAACCCAACTGATGAGAATTTAGCACTTTACTAAATTAGGGTCTACACATTGAACTTTTGCACTTTATTCCTTAAGTGATACAACATGTCTGAACCCTTTTCAAAAATAAAAAACACCATCAATGACAAAAGTAATCCAGTGAGTGGAACAACCCAAACCGCAAACAAGAGCAAATCCTCCCGCTCCGAACTTCTAGTTGACCTATAGCCTGTATCTATGTTTGATTTATTCAGCAGAGTGCCTCGAACAGCGGCAAAGTTAATGTATCGTTGCCACCAGTCGATAATCCCGCTACTGGGAAAATTACTAAACCTCTTCAGGGTTTTCATTGGGAAATGTCCAATTAACTTGTACCCATACAGAGCTTCATAAATAACATCCTTTCCGTACCAAACTGGTGCATTTGCCCTTTTCATATCCGAGTAAACGGCAAGGGCAGTCATGTCATCCAGTATTGCTGCAGAACGGTTACATGCTGCCAAGTGGGGACGGAGAAAGGGAGTAATCGGATAAAAGCCAACCTCACTAAAATTAACGGTTGGCCAACTTGGGAAAAGTTGCGACTTATTCAGGTAAACCCATGTTTGTTTTGACAGGTTGCTTGTCAACGTGGATAAAGGTCTATAGCCCAACGGATCATGCTGAGCGTTTGCCCAAACTTCTGAAACCACCGGAAAAGCCTCGTGACCATTTCGCTGTACATAATCTGCAGAAATATTGTACTTGTTAATCATTGCAATAATGCCACTTTCGGGAAGTCGTCCAGGACGACTGTAAATATTGAATTGGCTCTCAATCAAACTTTTAAAAGTATCGAAAGGAAGCAGTGCAATAGGAGCTGTTAACGAAGTTATCATGCTTCCCTGATATTCGTTGCTGAGCAGAGTGATAAGCAGTGGGAGGGACAGAACCGTCCAGTACACAAACTTATTCCTTGTCACGTGATTCCAGTCAAACAATTTGTTTCCTTGACATAAGAAAGCTGCTAAAATATTAAATACTGTGTCGCTCATGTCCAATGATTGACTTTGCAATTCCCCAAGACGGAGAAACAGTTTGTTTAATTTTCCAATCAAAATTGCCGATATCGACAGAGAAGCCAGTAGAGCGATCCACGTGAAAACATCGAATGGAGTGACAAGCCCCAGAAAATTATTTGTCCAGCTAATCTCCTTCCTGTGGCAACTCACAAATACCAAACTCTCTCTGCCAAACTGTACGCCAATGTCAGGGAATTCCGCAAGGTAAGTTCCTTTCATATTTACCAATCCTGGACGTTGTGCATAGTGAAGTTTCACAGTAGCACCTGTAAGACACCCTGGTAGTTTTTCGTACCTTGTTTCATGCACATCTTTATCGCTGTTCCCATCAAAAGCAGTTTTTGTAACATTATCTGGTACAAGCAGTGATAAGAGGTGTTCATCAGTTACAGTTTTAAAAAGGTCTGCAACGTTTATTAACCTTATATGGTTTAAAACATTTCGCATATTCCTTGAGTCCTCATTTGGTGGTTCCCCAGTGGAAATTCTGTACATGGGTGGCTCCATTGTCATCTTCAGGAAAAATGTGACATGGATTTCTAGTTGAGCTTTTGTAGTTGGGATTGACTCTAACTCAACAAGCGGTCTAGGGTCGCAAAGTTGACAGTACTCGCAAAGAATATAGAATCGGTGTTGGCCCACATCCCAGACAAAAGAGACTTGCACATTTCTTACAAAGTAAGCAGTAAACCACACAGCTTCAATCCATGCGTTTAGCGTTGGAATAATATAGTTGATGGGTATTAGGAATTTTTTATAATGTTCGTAATTTGCATCAACGAGTAGATTATACAGTGGAACAGTATTTATGAAAAAGTGTTTCCAGCTTAAGTGAGGATCATCAATGGTGCTCATCCAGAATGTATCCTTGAGAATCGTTTTGCCCTGAAAAATGTAATTGTGTGTTTCTCGCGCGTACAGGGGTTGATTCCAAGTTGGGTTGGGTGGCTGCAAATAAATTCTGGCTTCGCACTTTGAATTTTTGTTTGCCAACTTGAAAGCATCGGTCATTGTTGAACGTATATATGACCATGTGTGTTCAAACAAATGTTTTGAATGGTTTTGAAAATTTATTTCATGTGGTATAAGCACATGCCACTCAGCCAAATGGTGTGAGTAGTATCGTTTTAGAATTAGCGGAACACTGAGATGCGTTTCATTTAAATCAAGACCAGGAAAATTTATCATTTCAACTATGCATTCAGAAAATGTGTTAAGATGTTTTGGCAGATTTTCTGAAATTGTCGTTTTAGGCAGTGTGTTAACTTTTAGAAAAAAGATTAAAAAGAAAATAACAGTTGAGGTTCGTTTCAAAAAAGCCATTTTTGATTTCAGTTTTTTAACGTTTCCACAACTTAAATAAAGGATGAATCTAAACAAACTGTTCGGGATTCATATTAAAAGTAGGAAAAGCTACAGTTTGGGGTTTAGGTGCTACACATAACGTTTAAATGAAAAATGATGGAAAATTCATGTTCGGCGTTCCAATAAGCGCAATATGAATACATGTCTAAGCACGAAAAATTTCGCAGTGTAGTATGTAGATGTACAGTAGCCTATTTTTTTCGTTCATATTCGCTAGCATTTTAGGGATTACAAATTCGTTTAGCATTTATCGAAATGTAATGAGAATTTTACTTAAAGACAATAGCAACACGCTTGCCTTAGTAATCAATTTTTAATGATTTGCCAGATACCAAATCGAAAATATTTCCACAACAGGAAAGGTACAGTAGACAGAAACAGCGCCAATTTGTAAACTATGGTAAACGAAAATAAGTATACTAAGAGTTACCTGTCGACAAGCTTTATTTACTTTTATCCATTTTATCGGCTTTTAGCTCTGTTGTGCGATATCTACTAGAATTTGCTACGGTAAAATAGAAAATTGATCTTTTTAAAGGAGGAATGCCTTATTGAAGTTTTCCACGTGTTTGCCCGCCCTATTTCCAAAAACAAAAAAGTAATTAAACGCTTCCGCATACTCTACTTCTGTCTTCTTCTGCACGTGTAGTTCATGTTCCGTGAATGTCATCGCTCGCTTACTGTATGATAATGATTTTGTGTGGTCTTCCAATCTGAATTCCTGTAACACACAACCAAAGTTTTTGGTATTGTTGCATTTACAAGAGAGGCTAAAGCAAAACAAAATAACTATTTGATCGAATAGAGAAACCTCCCGCTCCGGTTTTGTGTGTTTGAATATGTCAACAAAGTTATCATTACGAAGTATGCATACAATTTTAGTTGATGATTAAAGTAAAAAAGGAAAATATGATGACAACAAAGCATTAAAATCCATAAATTGTTATTTTTATTAATCAGCATTGATCACTAAATGGTATTGCTTGTGACATTAAAAAATCCTCCTTATTTTAAGTTCCCAGTTTCTTTCAAGCGGAACATGTCAGGCCCTATCAAATACTGCTGTACTATGTACTATACGCCTACCAATAAGTGCGCGTCGTTGTATTTTACTGACTTGATTTACTAATGCTGCTCAATTTAAAAATGTCTGTCGCTATTCTATAATTTACAATGTTTGGACTTTAATTTTGTCGAGTTGTAACACTTTTTTAGTAGCTTTAGCGAATATTCTTGCAGATGCAATGCCCAATGAGAAAATGACACTTGAACCTTTCTCGAAAATTAAAAACGCGGCTAGGGAGAAAAGCCACCCGGTGACGGGAACAATCCAAACAACAAACGAGAGCAAATGATCTCCTTCAGAGTCTTTTGTTGCATTATATCCCGTCTCCATTTTTGATTTCCCCAGCCGAGTGCTGCTTATAAAAATAAAGCGTAAATATCGCTGCCACCAATCAATAATTCCACTGCTAGGTAGATTCCCGATTCTTCTCAGCGTTTTCGTCGGGAAGTGTCCCCTTAATTCGTTTCCAAACAGTTTTTCCTGGATAACGTCCTTTCCAATCCAAACCGGCGCATTTGCTTTCTTAAGATCAGAATAAATGGTGAGAGCAGTCATGTCGGCAAATATTGCTGCAGACCGGTCGCACGATGACAAATAGTGGATAAAAGGCCCTGTTGACCCAATATCACCCTCTTTCACTTTCTCCCAGTTGGGAAACAGCTTTGAGTTATTTAGGTAGAACAACTTTTGCTTAGATAGCTTGCTTGCCAGTTGAAAGAGAGGCATCAATTTAAAGTGGTCACTCTGAAAGTACGCCCAAATATCCGACACAATTGGGAAAGCTTCGTGTCCATTTCGTTGCACATAATCCAAAGAAAAGTTGTATGTTTCCACCAAATTCTCCAAATAATATTCATCCAAT
>JAANSP010003753.1:0-10920 GCA_036850745.1 Homidia socia
ACCTAGGCAATCAACAAGAACGTATTAATTCGATCCACAAACAACATTCATATTATTATCACAAAAGAAGAGATGGATCCAGAATGTGATTTCTTTTTTTCTCAGCCGAGGAGAGTTGGATTTGGAAGCTACATGATTATGATTGTATTTTTCATTCAAGTTGCTTCATGTATTTATTGAGGTGTAACCTCAGTATCATCAAAATTATTTTCCGTTTCATGTGCCCGAGAGGATGATGATAATAATGCACATTTTTAGAAAAGTACAAGGAATCATTTGTACATTTTGGATGACTTTTATTCATAGTAAAAAAATGTTGAAACCCAAAATAAAAATTTGTGGTATTTTCTGGAAGCTCATCATCATCATCCTCCTTTGCCATAAGAAGTATCAAGTCAAGGCAAATTGATTATCTTTTATATATTTTTCCCGGATAAAAATGATTTTTTGACTTGTGTAATATGCACATGGATGGACCCTTTGGAAATTACATTTGGAAAAGAGTAAAGAAAGAAATTCATCCTTCAATATCTGTCCGCCCCCTTTTGCTCTTATTTGTGATGATATTTTCCAGGAATTTTTTTTTGATAATGTAGGTCAGGGGTAGTATTAAATGTAGATTTTAATTTAGTATTTTGGTGAAAGAAAAAACACTGGTTTTCCAAAGGGTCGATTCATTTAGTTAGGTTAGAGTGTGTAAGGAGGTGGAGCAACATGTTTATCAAGATTGGAGGACCTTTTGTTCATACATAGTATTGCACAAAAGTCAGTATATTTTTCATGTAAGGAAGCTCACAAACAATAAACGTAGGGCACAAAAGAGGAATTCTCTTTTTTCTGATGATGATGACGATGATCATTATTATTATTAACTACTTACATAAGGTTAACCATATTTTGATCCTTCGAAAACAATACCAGTTTTTGGTATATCAAATGCGCACATTATTATGGTCATGCATACATGCCAATGTAAAAGTACTGCAGTTGGCCATACTCTCTCCAAAAAGTTTATCACAATTTCTTCTTTTAATTTTTCAATGTTCTACCACGACTACGCCATTTTTGACAGTCTTCCTTTTTGTCGCTCAGCATGAAAATTAAAATAAAGTGTCGTTCTTCATCGAACCAATAACAATAATAATATCATGTAAATCTTACCACAAAAATTTTATGATCAAGTCCATTATCCTCCACAGCAATACTACACAGCAGCATTCAATCGAATCCAATGCATTAGGTTCATAATATTATTTCAGGCCTAAAATACATGTTGTTGTTGGTGTACGCAGGCACAATTTTATCGATTGTTACTGTCACTCACACGCAGTTAATGTGTCCCATCATCATCGTCATTACAAATTCTCATTGTTGAAATCATGTCTGAATATATTGTCGCTCAGCATGAAAATTAAAATAAAGTGTCGTTCTTCATCGAACCAATAACAATAATAATATCATGTGAATCTTACCACAAAAATTTTATGATCAAGTCCATTATCCTCCACAGCTCTACTACACAGCAGCATTCAATCGAATCCAATGCATTAGGTTCATAATATTATTTCAGGCCTAAAATACATGACGTTGTTGTTGTACGCATGCACAATTTTATCGATTGTTACTGTCACTCACACGCAGTTAATGTGTCCCATCATCATTGTCATTACAAATTCTCATTGTTGAAATCATGTCCGAATATATAAAAGAGCTGGCCTATACTTGCCTATATTATTGGTATTATTAAGAAGAAGACCCTGATGGCGAGGAAAGATATTTGTGACATGCGGACACTTATTAACCTTTATAAGGCGTCTTCATGATCGTACCAGCAGCAACAACAAAAATAATATAATAATATCCATCTGGCCAGTATAATCATTAGTGTATGTTGACGACGATGAGGATCTTGCTTGATACTAAACTGCCCTACGTTACGCTATTCACATTGAATTGATGATGACTGATTTTATGACACTTTCGACTTTTTCCTATAATCCCTTCCACTCAACAATCCTGATGACTTGGCCTCGAAAGAAAAAAATGTCTTTCTGTTGATGTAAATTATTGATGTAAAAATGTAGAAAAATAAGATAAAAGAGTGTGGGAGGGTGAATAAGTAGTAGTATTCGTAGTAGGTAATAATAATAGTTTTTTTCTTCTCTTTATTGTTATTATCGGATATAAATAGCCAATGAAATAATAATGCAAATGAAAAATGTTGGTGGTAGTAAGTATGTAACGAGATATCATCATCATCGAGTAATAATTATCAGTAGGGCTTTTAATTTCAAGGTTATTTAGGATTTTTTTCCTTTTCAAAAAGTAGCTTTTATGAAGGAGGAAATCGTATTCTATTTATGAACTTGTAATAATAATCGAAGTTACAATGAATTGTTCATGCGCGCTAATTAAATGGATGAATGTGGCATGTGCCCTTCGATCAGCTTTTATATATATTTTTCTTGGCTGGCTAATTCCATTTTTCTTACAGTCAAAACGTTTACAACTTTTTAATAATAAAAAAGTACAGTGCACATGCATCATCCACAATGAAAAATCATCATTTTCACTAAACGTGCTTGTTGATGCATCTGTGTACTTTTGTATAGTCGTCACCGGTACCCCTATCATCTTTTTCTCGGAGAAAAAGATTTTAAAAATAAAACTATTGACTGCGGTCTATTATTCGCATTCATCTTCCCCTTTATTTCCTTCATTGTTCCCTTTTTCCAGAAAATAAAAATAAAAAGGGATGTTTTTAAAAAAGCGATGGCACGGGACAGAATTATCGTTATCAATGTCAAGATTGAGGAAAATGTACATGTGGCATTTTCCCTGTTTATACGCATATCTATTCTAAATGTGTGCGTATTTATAAGTACAGAAGAGAGAGAAAAAAAGATTTTTTTAATATTGAAGGAATGTTTCTTATTAAGGATGTTTGGTGATCTTTTCCTAATTTTTACCCCAACCAGCTCATTTTTGTTTAAAAAAATGTGTACAGAAAAAAAAGAGAGAGAGAAAAAAAGATTTTTTTAATATTGAAGGAATGTTTCTTATTAAGGATGTTTGGTGATCTTTTCCTAATTTTTACCCCAACCAGCTCATTTTTGTTTAAAAAAAATGTGTACAGAAAAAAGGGAATAATAATGGCATGCCTTAACCATTTCCTCAAGATTAACGTTTTACTTTGAGGCAACTAAATTCCCTCCTTATATTGAAGATTTTTTTTCTTGTTTTTGTGGCAAAAGGGCGCATTATAAGTCAGTATGACTGTGTGCGTACAATATTATTATTATTATTACTTTAAAAGTTTAAAGCATCTGGTCCGTTACTGTTACTTGAGACGTCCAGCCATATGTTTCCTCAAAGTCATCAAAATCCACACAACAAAAACTTGCCATATGCACACAAACGACGAGGAGACTNCATCAAAATCCACACAACAAAAACTTGCCATATGCACACAAACGACGAGGAGACTATCCTTTCCCTAAATTTTGTGATATTTTTAAGGGAATTCTATCCAAAATTGTGTATGCGTAAAATACTTCCCCATAAGATTTCTCTAAAATTCAAGAAAATACACAGATATATGTAGCTTTTTTCAGTGTGTACGCATAAGCTTGTCATCCTTTCAATATGTCACATATCTCCCGTAACTGTTTAATCATTTCAAATGTCTTTCCGTTGGATATTATACAGCGGATTCCTGAAACTAATAAGTATTTTTTTGCTTTCTCTTTAGTACAGTAAACTTGCTGAGAATATGGAAAGAGCATGATCTACATAATCATATAAACCGAAGCATAAAGCGTGGCAAATAAATACATATTTTTCATATTCAATTTTTTTATCCAGCTGGTTTCCTTCAACAATCAACTTTTTGTTGGAGCATTTTTATAAGATTGCCAGATTCAAATATTATCCAAAATTTTAACTGTTTTTTGTGTATGTTCTCTTTTGAGTATGGGGAAAAACTCCATCGAGCCAGGTGAATCCACATTTAAAATTTGACATTTTATCCACTTTTTTATATAAAAATATCAATAATTTTTATATCACAAAATCCTATCTACATTTCTTTTTTTTATATAAAAACGCTCTTCTTCCGGGTGTGTAAAAGGACAATACAAGCATGAATCCCCCTTTCATAAAAATATTTACCCATTCATCCCTTCCATTCTGAATCAAATGAAGCAAAAAAGTGAAAATTGCCAGGCGTGAACGATGTGAACATTATAGAGTACAATCATATACAATCATCAACATTTTGGGGCATCATTATCCTAACAACTTTGAATTGCCGATTAGATGGCAAGCATGGTGCTGCTGCTGCTGTGCTGATGCTCTACAATGCTACTGGTTGGTACACTGCTACTGCCTTTCTGTGTGCTGTTATTATTGCCTGCCAGCTAGTCCCTTTTTCTTTATTGTTTGGATAAAAAGGACTTGCCAGATTCAGGCAACAACAACACGTAAACAATGTAAGTTCCTAACATGCACATACTATACGCGTTGCATGTCTGCCTCTGTGTACATGCTTATCATGTACCATCATCATCATCAAACAATCACACATTGAAATTGCTCCTTGCTGTACTACAACACACACATAAACTAACGTTTATATATTTCATCGCCACTCAAAACTCAAGTATAAGAGGTGTGTTGTGTATGTATAGTACGCAACGCATGTACCTCATTCGTAAAGCCCCATGCTGTCATTGTCATTCACTCACGGCATTTGCTTTCTCTACTAGATACAGACACAACATCATTTCATATCAAAATCATTTTCAAGTAGTTGTAATAATACAATTGGTGTGGACTACACAGTAAATACACAGACAACAGTAACAATGTGTTATTCACGTTTGTACTACTTCCCATTCAACATTTTTTTCCTTGTCGCGGAATGATAATAAAAACTTTATTCTTCTTGGTAGGTAGCTTATATTTATATTTTTGCTGTTGTGATTTTGGAAAGGTATAGCAGGCATGAAGGGTGGTGGTGATGATTTGAAAAATGGGTGAATATTTTATCAGTTTTTTATCCATTAAGGTCGTTTTCCCTCTATTCATATTGTAAGCCAACCGATTTTTTTATTTCCCTATTTGCGGAAATGTAAATGAATGCCGGTGGAATTGTTTGGATTTTGATGACGGCGACGGCCAAGTGAATGGATTCTTTTTTACTCATTTTTTCGTGTGGTTCTTTAACTGACTGATTTTTTACTACAACTATTATGTTTTTTTTTCTGTTATTTGCATCTGACTGAAAGAGATGTATTATGTATGTGCATATTATTATATATTATATTATTATATGTAACAGTATGCATTATACATGGAAAAAATGTCTCTTTTGCTGGAGGAGAAGAGCATAAATATGCCTGGTGGATCAAAGGTGCATGACAAAATGTTGATTAACCATGACAAGCCCTTTTTATTATGCAAACGCATCAGACGTACTACTCGGTAAAGTACACAGAAAACTCTGCAAAGCTTTTGAAGATTTTTTCCGATATCAATCAGAGGGCTGAGGTTTCAAGTAATTCAAATGGGTTTTCAGAAAGAAGGAAAAAAAAGTTTTATAACTGAAGCTTTTTTTGTTCAACATCAAACCCAAAGCAAAACCGTCCATTGCACTACACCACTACTTTGATTCATGGCATCATTTTTTTCATGCATATAATATTTTTGTCCAAAAAATTAATGTTTTCAATATTTACATGCATAAAAAAGAGTAATTTTTTTGTTCAACATCAAACCCAAAGCAAAACCGTCCATTGCACTGCACCACTACTTTGATTCATGGCATCATTTTTTTTCATGCATATAATATTTTTGTAAAAAAATTAATGTTTTCAATATTTACATGCATAAAAAAAGAGTAAAACGATAAAACAACTAACACGCATACATAACATAAAGCATCGTAAACCCTTCATGTTATTTCCAAATTTTTCCTTCTGTGTCGAGTATAAATATATCTAAAAATGCATAAAACAAGACTGTTTTATGCATATCAAGTATAAAAGTATTGTATGATATATATTATTTTACCTCTTTCGTGAATAATCAAAATCCTCCTTTTCATCCCAAAAATGAATGTAAACCAGAAACAGCAGCAGCAGCCGTCGACATCGTCGTCGTCGTCTGCGAATGGATTAATGTTTCTGCTGCTACCAATCACACCACTTCTTATTTCTAATTTTCTATGCAGTGTTTTGTGTCCTGATATGAAAGGGTATAATAATAATAATAATGTGTGCATTAATATATTAACCAAAGGAGCATCAAGTAACAACGACACAAGGCTTTTAGTTTTTGGCTGGCCAGCTCTATCATCGAGTTTTTGGTGCTGGTGCTGCTACAAGAGAGTGGATTGTTGTTGGCGTTCATTTTCATCTGGCATCTTTATTACCATTACGGTTATACATTATTATGAAGGATTATTCAAGGACTAAAAAGAAAATTGATGCTGCTGCTGTATAGATGCTTATATTATTATGGTAAATAGTATCAATTGTACTGAGCACAGCAATATGTTCGATGTTCCTTACAACTTTGAACTAATGTATTATGTCGTTGTAGATTGCTACTCTTTTTCTACTCTTTTTTCTATAAAATTAAGCACGCATGCATTAATCTTTGTGTTGTTCCGATAGCTCGACTTTTTCTACTCTTTTTCTATAAAATTAAGCACGCATGCATTAATCTTTGTGTTGTTCCGATAGCTCGTGCCATTTAAACTAAAAAAATATTTATCGGTTTTATAAATGCAGTGTGCTACGTGACATTGTTCAGATAGGTAGCAAAATGCATCCAGATAGCTATGGATAAGCTTTAATTGATTTTTTTCGTTCAAGAAGCCAAACAAGAGATTGAGCAGCTGAAAAATTCATCTGCATGCTAAATGGCAATTACCTACCTGTATATATGTATAAATGCATTAAATATCCTGTATTAAAATGAGAATAGAATGCAATAGTTTATTTGGCAATTTCAGGGCAGATATCTTGAATCCAAGTAAAATTATTTTTGTTTGCATTGAGCTTTAACATTACTTTGTATTATCTTACTCTTGGTATAAAATGCATGCATGATGTATAAAAAACTACTGCTGCTGCCGTTTTGTCATCATCAGCAACAAACTCATCGTGATTGAAAGGCTTATTTGTTTATAAGAAGCCCATCAAGTGCATTAAGCAGTCAAAACAGGAAGTGCTGCTGCATTCACGGCACTCGCCAAGAAAAGATAAAACAAACTTGCCTGAGGATACTGGTACAGTGGTGAGCATGAGGAGAGTTGAAGCAACCTTACTGTAAAACGTTAAAGTGTTAAATCGTTGCATGTCCAAACTTATCCAGTCAAGGCTGAGTATGGTTGTTTAAAGCTGAACAGGCCATAATCAATGATAATGATGCATCATCATCAAAAAATTCATAAATAAACTAAACTTCCTCGTACACAGGTTTTTTTATTCGTTATCATTGCATTACTTTTTGTGGTGGTGCAAGTTATTTTAACAAAAGATTAATTATAAAGTATTGTCATCCAATCCAATAAGTTCAAAATATTCAGAAAATATTATTTAAGCAAACATAATAATTGTTATACCAGCAGCACACCAAAGAATAGCAACATCATCAAAAAATTCATAAATAAACTAAACTTCCTAGTGTACATGTTTTTTTATTCGTTATCATTGCATTACTTTTTGTGGTGGTGCATGTTATTTGAACAAAAGATTAATTAAAGTATTGTCTTCGATCCAAGTACACAATAATCAGAAAATATTATTTGAGCAAACATAATAATTGTTTTACCAGCAGCACACCAAAGAATATCATGCTTTTTGAGTGCTTTTGAAACGGAAGTTGTGCCGATTAAGCCAAAAGATTGTGAGAAGCTGTGACAAATACAGATACTTCACCTAAATACCCCTTTCACTTTAGGAGATTCAGCCAAAAAGTATGTAGGATTTCAGAGGAACTTTCTAATTAAAAAAGGAGTGCTTGTCATTTCAGAGGAAAATGGACGAGTTATGTTTCACACTCCCTATTATTCCCAAAACACTCTTCTTCTTTTCCTAATGACAGACAGTGATATAATCACGGCAAATAAGTCTTATAGCAGTGTAATGACGGAAATATGATGATGATGTGTAGTGAATATATGCGATGCTATTCTCTTTCATTTTGATTACTAGAGACTGAAATGAAGACGTCAAGTGAAACTTATCGAGCAAAAATTTATTTAAGGTCCCGTAAAATATTTTAGGTTGCCGAATATGACAAAGATGAACATGCCTTAATTGCATTATAGTAGTGTCTTTTGCTCATTTATTTTTTGTTTATTTATTTTATTTTATTTATTCTTCTTCGCTGAGGGTTGGACGACAAGATGCGATATTGCAAAGAATAATAGAAATAATGCACAAATACAAAAAGGAGTTAAATATAAAACAATGTGACAGATATGTTTGTGATGTGATTAGAATGAGGTTAATGCGATTTTAATGGCTATAGAAAAATTACCAAAAAGACAAGCAAAGTATAAAGGAGAGTGAGATGAGAGAAAGAGAAGAAGAAAAAGAGGGGAGTGTACCTTCTCATCATTCCTTCTCACTCAATCTCTGTTATAGATTGGGACAACAACAGCAACAAAAAATAGTACAAGTTTTTTTAAAACTTGATTTGAAGTGAAGTGACTTGTGTGTTGTGAGAAAGACGCATTTCTCTTGTCATGTATGATGATTTTTCTCTCTTGATGATGATGTCAGTAGTTATGCATAATCTTTATTCTGTAACAATATATATATGTGGATAGGTAAATGAATGAGAAATTGTATTTGCACTTGCTGCTCATCACAATGATGATGATGAGAGTGGAAAAAATAAAAAAAATATTGTTTTTCAATTTGAAAATCTAATGTAATTATAATTTTTTTTCAAGCCACTACTTCTAATGTAACTCTTTCTGTGTGTTATTATTATTAGTTTACATAATGATGATAAACAGATATAACGTAATAATAATATGTCACGCAACGTTATCCTCTCCTCCTCTTGGTATATGCATGATTTGTTCTAGTTGCATTACAATATTATTAATGATAACTCATCATCATCATCACGAGAGACTGGGTAGAGGTAGGTATATGAAAATGAGCCAAAATAATTTTTTGTTACTTTTTATTTTAAACTGATACCCAAGTCATTATTCCTATTCTTTGGGTCGAAACAAAAATAAGAAAAGCAATCAGAACGAATGGCAATCTTGTTTTGTATGATTGAGTCATCCAAAAATAAATTCCTTTAAAATGCACTATCATATCATTATTACCATTATTATAAGTAGTTGATGTACGCGATGATGATGATGATGAGATGACTGACTATAAGTGCGAAATAGAATTCGAGAAAGTAGAAGAGGAAAAGGAAAATTTAGCATTTTTTCTACAAGAGATTTTTTTCTCGATAGAAGATTTAACTGTGAAACGGAAAAGTAGAATAAAAAAGCTGATAATAATATGCCACTGCGTTTGTTACGTTGTGTATTTACCGTAGTAGGTAGATCAAGTGGAAATAAGAACCGTCAACGTCAAGTATTTTTTTCTCTAAAACCATTAAGCCTATATAATAATGTAGCAGTGACTAGGTATGTACATAAACTGTAAAAGGTGATGATGATGAATGTGTGGTTTCTTCCTACCTATCTCTTTCTGGTATGCATAATAATATACGTGTGTTATAAATGATTGTGTTGTTGTTGTAGAAGATGCCATCTTTCACTTTATATAACTTCTTTGCGTGTGTTGTTGATCCGTGGTGGTGGTGCTGGTGCTGTATGAGTCGTCAATGTAGATTGATGAGTTTGTTGGCGTCATTTCAAGGAATGCAGTCATCTTATGATTTTTTCCACTCAATTTGATTCATTACCGTGTGGATTATGGATACATACTTTGGGATGAGGAGGGAAGATGATTATATTATAATACTGTGTGTATTAAGCTATATAGTATGCCACAAACAACACTACTGTTTATTATTATTACTAGGAAAAAAACGGATTGGATTTTGCTGTATAAAGAAAGACGGTGGATGATGATGATAATGAAACAGAATACATAATAGATTTTCTCTTTTCTCGCTTAAGCTACTTTTTTTCTTGAATAGTATGCCACAAACAACACTACTGTTTATTATTATTACGAGGAAAAAAACGGATTGGATTTTGCTGTATAAAGAAAGACGGTGGATGATGATGATAATAAAACAGAATACATAATAGATTTTCTCTTTTCTCGCTTAAGCTACTTTTTTTCTTGGTTATTGTTCGTGCGCTCATTTTAACACTGCGTTTTGTTTCAGCTCATCATCATCATCGGTTGCTGGTATAAAGATGTGCGTTCTTGTTTTTTGAAACCATGATATTATTAATCGTTTTCTTGGGCCAATCTCTTTCCGACATGCATGCAATATTCTCGTACGCGCCATCATCATGGTCTCTAGATGACGTGCAAAGGTACAAGATTATGATGAGTATTTTTTACAACGCGACCTGATAATTTCCAATAAAAATATTGTTAGCATTTTTTTGTAAAAAAAAATAAGAGAACCATTTTCAATTGCAAGGCATTCAGCCAAAAAAAATTTGTTGTCTGGCGGTCACAGTTGGAAATAAACTTTCTCTTGTTTTACTTGGCGAAGGAAAGCAAAAAAAATGAGTTTCGCTATCAATCACAAATAGCAAACATCTATTTAAAATTCATTTCGTGTTTCCAATATTCCAATACCGCAACACCATCTTGTTGTGTATATTTTGCATTGCGGTCCAATAATTGAACTAGAGAGAACCCATATCAGTTTTGCCAGTATTGTTTGACACTTTGGAAGTTTAAATTA
>JAANSP010003754.1:0-10920 GCA_036850745.1 Homidia socia
CATCTGTCACCCGAAATTAATAGCACATTATGTTACCATCGTCTGCCACACACCAGCATCGAATCCGGCATCACTGAAAAATATCGTTCAGTCATTTCTACATATAATTTTGTAATTTAACTACATGGGATTTGCTGGTGGTGATAGCTGAGATAACAAATCTTGCTGTATATTCTCCCATTGGTATTATAATCCGATTATATATAAGTTACCTAATCACCTTCTAACCATCCTGTTTTGCTACAGTCATCATCGTTACTGCTGCCATTACGGCTCCTGTATTATGTACACAGAATAGCACTTTATTTATACTATTGAGCTGAGCTGAGGTAGAAAAGAAAGAGAAGAAAGAAACGACTTGCAAAAGGGCCAACATCAAAACGACCACATTTAAGTGGACACTCTTCCCAAGAAGATAACACACGACGAAGACGATGAGATACCACATGTCCGTATGCCGATCCGAGAGAGAATGAAAGAAAGAAAAGTGTTTACTTGCACATTCAATCCACTACCATATTACACTACACGATGTATGTTAAGGTATACGCTATGCTAATTGACAGCACAAGAGAAAAAGTTGGCTATCGAATGATGAAATAGTTCAAGCTGCTAGATGGAATTGTGTTTTTATTTTTTAGTGTAAAAAATGGTCCAGTCATGCACCCTTATAATGGCTATTTTACGGATTTATGAGTTTATGGGCGCATTTTGTTCATTATGTTGTCCTTCATTTGTACATGGTGGATAACGGGAATATCCAGACGTTAGGCACATTTGCAAGGGAAAATAGATGAAAGAGAAATGGTGTGCGAACAAAATTATAATATATCAGTTGATGTGGGCTCCTCCGTAATAGACGACCTATTACAGCATATTTGCATTCATGTGCTTGCTCAGTATATTATGTCACCATGAAAAGTAGATGTAATTTTCTTCCATCATCATCTCCTCTCTTTCTCCCGCTCCCTGAACAAAATTGCATTTTCTCATTTAGGCATTTGAAAACACATGAACCATTTTCTGTATAACAATATACATAGTAGATGTACATAACTTGTGCTCAAGAAGAACTGGAACTGCAATGCTGCTGGGATACGTTCCGGTTCATCTACATACAATGCCTTTCCATTAAACCATTTCAAGAAGATATGAATTATTACAGAACTAGCTGGGCTCTGTGTGTATCTCCCATACATGGCTTGCAACATGTCATTTCATGTATGTAGATTGATTGCAGGATAATACATGCATTCAGTCTTATTCCTTTTCTACATCTCTACATCGTTTCCATCATTGTAGTAGCGTGTCTTATCCCAGAAAACTGTCTTGGGCTTTTTATATCTAATCAAGTGTTTCATAAAACACTACAATTCAAGTGAAGAGCATATAGTAGTCTAGAAATCATAGCTAATAATAAATTCGGCACAATCTACAAACGGCCCAGGGAATGGATATGGATGTTAAATCTCTCATTCTAAAATATCTCATGCGTATCTCCACAAGAAACAGAAGATGATAAAGAAAGACGGGGGAAGAAAAAGAGGAGAAAAGAGATCGCTCAAAAACACTCAGAGCTTCTTCTTCACCTCTGATCAGCTTTTTTTGAAAAAAGTTACATGTATTCACACTGTTCGCCTCTAGCCAAAACGCTGCTTTTTACTAAGTGGCATATATCTACTAGTACGTGTAAATATATACGACTTTTTGCTTCTCCGTTTGTCCGTCCGTCTGTTCCAAGCACAAATTCAAAAGATGGATGGAAACGAGCATTTTCAGTTATTTATCTATATTCTGACAAGAGGAAGCACCTTGCAAAGTCTAGTAAATGTCAAATCCTTCGTTTTCCCGACACCAAAAGTCAAAAGTATTTTTCTGCAAAAACTAGTTATGTATTTAAGCGCTAGCAGACAGTCTTCCAGACTCAGACTCTTGAGCGTTTGTCCAATATGACGTCATTATGACAAGTGACACTTTCATCAAAAAAACTTTTACTGAAAATGTCTAGAGCTGTAGCAGTGGAATGGAAGCAGCAGTAATGCTTCAGATTGCGACAGCTACACTTTTTCGTGCCGTGCCAGCTGCGTGTTTATATTCTTAAAACGGGATTTTAATACAAAAAATTCTACAAATAGGTATACTAAAAACTCATAATGCACTTGGTGGACTTTCTACTGACACCAAACCCCAGCTAGATAAATAGGCAAAAGGTAGAGCTTTGCTTTCTGGTGCAGCTGTGATCACACACAAAAACTGCTGGGCTTTTTTCTTGATAAAGGTGAAAAGTAAAAGTTTTGTTGGAGGAGGCGAAAAATAGAGATCAATGTTTGTCTACTACTCACTCGGCTTTATATGATTACGAGTGGTGAAAGTATACGGAAATATGGAAATGGCTGTACCTCCTTCCACTTTCTCTCTACACCTGTTCAAGTCATTTTATCCTTTGAGAATCCTGATGAGATGAAAAGAGAGGCATGCATGAGGCTGGTAGTTGTGTTCGTTACAATGGTATAAATGCACTGTATAATTTCCCAGATGCCTTATTGTGCTGAGCACGTAGAAAATTTTTTGTAATACTTTTAGCCTGTCACGGAGTCATATATAGTCACCTCGCGTAAAGCTCCATGCTTCAAGCTGGCCAACTTCTATACCATTTATAAAAACACATAATAATAGAGCGAGTTTATTCCTTGCACTTAGGAATTCATCCAACCGAAGCACAAAACAAAATTTACAAGTCCACAAAAATGCCATAATCGAGCTTTGCAAAACATTCGTTGCAAAAATTTCCCTCGTTTTTTTCACGCTCCATAAAAACGCAGTCAGTCTGCGAAACGACGATCTGATGCTGGTGTCGCCTCAAGTATTTTAAGTGCAATAGGTACTTTTAGCGTTTTTATTGATTGTATCACAACATGGGATATAAATTACTGCTTGTATTTCTCACGTTCAATTGATGCATAAAACGAACAACTAATTATTTTTTAAAAATATTTTACATTTAAATATACAATATATCATATCGATGCAATTGAGAAAGACAAAATGATTTTAAAAGGCTATACACGTAAAACTCTATGCTAAAATTTCATGTAGCTTTCCTACAAGAAAAAAATTCAGCAGCTGCGCCGTCTTTTTTAGGGATAAAAGGAAAGTTTTGCAATATCTTTCATTTGGGGAAATGGCCATCATATCCTTTCATTTTTCTATAGTTTAGATTAGATATTTTTTTACTCTACAAGCAGGGAAATCTAATCGCCATTTGAAACGTGATGGGAAAGAAACTTAATGGATTGAGACTGTCGTCTTTCCTCCCCAGACATCTGTAAAATTGACGAAACGAACAAGCAAAGTTGGAGATAAATGCTACCTAAATCCATTTAGAATGACAAATGCAAGAATGAATGAATGCAGTTTGTACAAGCTAAGTAGTGAAAATATTCCCACATATCACAAAAAAGTCATCGTTTGGTGAAAAAAGAAAAGGAAAGCAAAATTAGGATCTGACTCAGTGTTTTCTTCTTTTTTCTTTTTTTCACTTTTTGCTCTTTTTTAAAGGAGATATATATTGTTTGACATGGGATAAAGCAGCAGCTTATACTTTGCAGCAGGGAGGAAAAAGTTAAAAGTTTAGAAAGAGAAAGGAAGCGAGAATGCTGCTGGTGAAGAGAATGAGCCGGTAAAAGTATACTACTAATAATAACAATAGTTTTGACCTAACGCTTATTACATATAAGTAGTATGAAGTAAATATCTCACTAGATATGTCTGGCTCATAAAAAGGGGAACTTGGTTACTCGCTCCATTACTTGGCTTTCACCCAGAGTTAAATCCCAAGTAGCGTGCGCTCTATAGCGTATAAGCATGTGCATCTGCTGGGAAAGTTGAAAGAGGCAAACTACCATTCAGCTCAACTTACATTTTCCCCCTTTTGCTACTCATTTTCCATTTTTTCGGCAAAGAGCGCAATTTATTTTGTGTTTGTGGAGCAATAATAATAGTAGTAATAATAATAGGAGTTCACTAGAAAAGAGATAAAAACAGTTTGTGTAGCAGCAATACTTTGTTGATTGTGTACAGAGAAATAAGTATAGTGTACGGATGGCGTAGGGAATGATGAGTAGATATCCAAATTGCAAGTGAATTGCTTGTCCTACATGAGTTTCTGTATAAATATGTAGTAATATAATTTAATAACATGTTTGGTATATTCTAACATGATTTCAAAAGTGCCAACTTTCACTCTTCAAAAAAATGCCAGGATGATATAATTTACTATTCTTTCGCTGTCTCTCTCTCCGTTGCTGTCTGCTACTGACCTATTGAAATAATCCTCAAAGGCTTTTTGAAAAAACTTTTTCTTCCTCTATCTCGTAAATACTCCTTTTTCAAATCAAACGTACTCTCTCTCTTCTCCCATTCAATTGATTCATTCATTCAACCAGTTCACTGATCCAGAGCACCAAACGTAGATAATAGAATAAAAGGAATAGCACCAATAATAAAAAGAAAAAGGGAAATTGGTGAAATGACTCTTTACAATGGATCATTTTACGCATTTGCGTCTCTTCATTCGATGTGATTCTCAGAAAGAGAAAAGAGGGGGAGTCGTGAATAAAAAAAGTGTTTGTTAACAGCAGCACAAGAAGAAAGGAGCATATACACATAAGTTTATACAGAGAAATTTATTTAGCGAGTTTGTTTCCCTTTTTTCTACTAATAAAACTCAACTTTTCAACTCGACCTATTCTCTTGCTTTCCTTTGGAAAAGAAGCAGGATAGTCTTTTATCCTCCTTCTTCTTACTACTTTACCAACCAACATGACTGGAAAAATATTAGTCGAAAATCCAGTGGTAATAAATTTACCCGTCGATGAGGAGTGAGTGAGAGAGAGACGAGAAAAGAAAGACAAAATTCAGAGACACAAAACATTACAAGCAAATAAAGTACGCAAATGGATGTGTAGGTATGCAACTTTGCGTTTCTTATTCACAAACGTAAAAATAAAACGGAAAACTAAAATGGCAAAAAAAGTTTGCCTTGTTCGTCAGCTACGGGTGCAATCGGAATTTTACGTTTGTGATCATAAATAGACCAGAGGGACCACTCAAATGCACAGTTATGTGTATACTCACCTACCCAAATAAATATCTTATTTTTTCTCTTTATCAGCTCAAACGGATTTTCCAACAAATACGACCATCTCTTCAGCAACAACAACTATACGTTACCAAACGAGAATCATCATCATCATAGCCACAGTCGGTTTCTATAACTCACTGTGGTGAAAAAAATATTCTCGTAGTAACTAAATAACATTGCCAGTGACAGAAAAAAGATTTATTAAACTTTCCAAACAAGTATATGTGTTTACTGTACCGAGCGAGTTTATTTTTCGTGTGTGGGTTTATTAAATTCTGGCAAAGAAAGACCGAGTGCTTTTCAGAGTGACTGGACTTTTTGGGTGCAAGTATAATTTGTAAAAGGAACTGTGACAAGATGCTGAATCAAGTTTCAGGTGGTTTTACTCTTTCCTACAGTATGACTTATCCTGATAGGGAAAATTCAGACAATGAAATGAAAATACAGGTTTTCTCCTCAAACTTTTTTCTTCTGCTTCAATTTTAACATGTTTCTAGAATCTTTTTTTGCGTTTTGAAGTACACGGACGTATATGGGTATATTTAATAAATCTCAAATAAAAATAAATAAAAGGAATTGAACAAGAAAGATTGAAAGTATTTGCCTTATAGTTTAGACATATATATTTTAAAATGCTTGACATACAGTGTTTATACGTACCTGCTCTTCTACAATTTGACGGGTTGAAAATCTTTTGAGAAATGAGTCTTCCCTTTTTAGAGGAGCTTTCTTCTGGATCGTCTGGATCGCCCCAGTTAATTGTACGGTGGTTCTTAACTTCATCCAACGTTGATTGCTCTTGGACCTAATAACAATTTAGTGAAATGTTAGAACCTTGTCGTTGGAAGAGATGCCTCTTCTTTACTCAACACAATCTCTGTATACCTGCTTCATCTTCATCATCACCATCTATAAATCTGCTTATTAAACTAACTTTTATTGCACATGACATGAATAAATACATACACACACAATTCAGTCTAGTGACTGCAAAATATCCTAATGGATAGAACAAGTAATAATAATAATACAAAGGTCACGGACCGTACATATTGTACACACACATAACAACTAAGAAAAAGTTTGACCAGTCCAATGTTGTTATCAAGGCAAGGCATACAGAGAACAAAGTACAACAGATTTACTACTTGCACGCAACACAGTTCAGTATAAATAGTTAATTTTTTAAATTTCTTTCAGCATGACAATGTGTCGCAATCTTGAACACACACATTAAACATAACTAGTAATAACATTATTCACATGTAAGTCTCCTATAGTTTATGAAAAAAAGCGAGATTTTTTTAGGATTGTTCCACAAGCAATCACGTCAATTATTTTTGCAAGCTGCACCTTGACAAATATATGCAAACAAGAGAAAACTAGAAAGATAGACAGAAGCAGCTTCAATAAAATAATAATGTGACGTAATGAACACACAATGTAACCCACAATTATGCGTCAGTAAAACACTTTTGTACAGGATAGATGCTAACAAGGAAGATAGCCTTTGTGGTTTTAGGAACCACACAAATCGATTTGCATTGCAACAATGACTAAATACCAAAATCACACACAAAAGAGACACATAGTAAGATTACTTTAGACAAACATTATTTCATTTATATATTAGACATGTCTAAGGTTACTTACATATGGTGAATAGATATAGATATATTAAACGTCTCTGAAGAGTAAAAATGAAAACAAAGTAATAATAACATTCGTAAGTAAATATAACGGTAATAGTAGAGGCAATAAATGTATAATATGCTTAACAGTGTTAATTGTTGAAAGCACCATTTAAGATGTCACGTCAAATTGTTTACTGTCGATTTTCTGTACAAGATTATTTCGAGAATGTCCTTTCACCGCATGTTTGAAATCAAAAGAAGCTAATTTTATAGCTTTATTTCTTTAATGTATTTGGTCAAGATTGCTTCTGAGAGTAGAACGCCGAAAAAGAGTATATCAAAAACAACCAAATATAAAGATAAATAGCCACTTGGTTTTTGTGGGATCTTTTATTTACTGATAAAATTATTGTCTAGACGGTTAACAAACGTTTCAATTTCCCACTTACAACGTTTAGCATTTTACTTGCTCATTTCATTAAACGAATGAGATTCAAATGAGCACAAGATTTTGAGAAACGTTAAGCGAAAATTAGGGAAAAAAGTATTTTTCTGTTAACAAGCTTTCCTGCCTCGTGTTATGAAATATCTTTTGCATTTGCTGCAAAGTACAGAGAAATAAACATGGGGCATGCACAATTCGATGCGTTCAGTAATGAAAGGTGGGGCAATGACTCTGGGATCATCTTACTAAAAATCATTCCGAATCATGAAATACAAAAGAATCGTAAATATCTCAAACCTAAATATTTTTAATAATACTGGCATTAACAAGAACACAGTAAATATTAAAAGGATACTGTATTTACACGTTTACTACTATTTTACTTTTAAGCTGCTCGCGCTTCTACAAGATAAAATAGATTGGCAATATTACTGTTGCAAATAAAGTATAACTTGTTTATCTCCTGCGGTTTTTATTACAAACAACAAAAATTACTCTTGAGCTAGTTCTTGTAAGATACTGTGCATACTCTTTTTCTTGTTTCCAGTCGCTATCAAACTTCATTGAAAAAGGAAAAAGGCTTGCAGATGGCTTCCTCTGCGATTCTATTTCTGCACAGTTGCTATTGATTGAAATGAAAGAGGGCAGGAAATATTGAAGAAGAAAGAAAGCAGCCATTATAATATTGCATCTTCAGGATGACTGTTTCTCCTGCGTGCGTTCAGACTAAAAATATATCATGTCATTATTATGAACGCAAATTTTGTGGAAAAGGCAAGGGGTTCTAAAACACTGTCAAACCCAGAGAAGTTGCTACTGTTGAAATTAGAGTTTCTCAAAAGTTTACCTGCAACTAATGCTCTAGCTCTGTTTAGCTTTCCTGAAAATTCTCCAGACTTTCTCAGCAAGCTACTGGCTGATGGTAAGAGACTTGAAGAGAAACAACTTTAGTAACTTTACTTTGTGCCACAAGAATGAAGATTCTATAACAGGTTTGAGATATCCTTTTGACTTGGACACCATCACAAGTAGAAAAAAGTTGAAGGATATTAGTGGTGTACTACGGGATGTCATTACAATTAGATCCTGAATTTGATTAAAGGTAAAAGTAGGACACTTTCCATGCACATGTATTTACATACATTATCCTAATTTGCTTTTTTTCTTTGCCACTCTGTCCAATAGCGTATTCTAAAGTTTCAGAAAGTGTTTTCAAACTAGTGCATAGCAAACTGGTATAATGAAGTAGCATGCGGTCTGCTAATTAGCTGTCATATAATTTAAACGTAACAATCAGAGGATATGGCAGTTTTTATTTAAGGACGTGTAGAGACTTTAAGGAATTTTCCAACTAAACTAAACAAAATTATCTGTTAAAAACCAAACTTTGGTATACAGAACATTTGAATTAATATTTTAGACAACTGCTGTGAAAGCTAGAGTGCAAACTGCCTGCCAGACAACGTACAGGTTGGCTAAATTATAAAGTTGCCATAACCGTGCTACTTGATAAGTTTTTTTTAGTAATATCTACAATATTGTTTAAAACGCGTGCAACAAAACGAAAACATGGTTGAGCGTATGTTAGGGAGTAAAATTTTGATGACTAAATGACTGTAAATACGAGATGAAATTAAGCAATGAAAACCAGCAATATAACCAAAAACTTTGATAGTGCATGATACCTATGCAGTTTTGCATGCAATATCGTATGCGACACCACAGATTATTATGTGGTTTCTCGAATACGTTTAGTATACCTATAATTAGGATATCAGTTGCTTATATAAAGAGTTAAGTGGCAATAAGCAATAAATTACGGAAATAATTGCGTGAATAAAAGCCAAACAACAACTTAGCTGATATGTAAATGATAACCATGCTACTATATATGATTAGTGTCAGGTAGGTACCGCTGTAGTTTCATGTGTAATTATAAGCACAGCATGATTCATACGCATTGACGTCTCCTAAAAATCGCATTTTACTCATAACAATTTTCACTCAATTTAGCAATAATTAGTAGCTCGCATATGGGCAAATAATACAATATTCCTGATAGAAATTATGCATTAGCATAAAAAACTTTAGTTGCTTCCCAGATGTCAATTGGAAGTCAAAAATAGTTTCGCAACTAGTTACACAATTTTCTCTCATTTCACAAAAAAGCATAGTAATTACTAATTATACATTTTATACAAGAAGCAAAAACGGCTCTGGGTACGAAGCGGAAAAGATCAAAAGAGTAAAAAGTAGACATAACGTCACAACAGTCAGAGTAGTACAGTCACAACAACAATATATTCATTTTTACCATACAATAATAAATAAACAAGTATAATATGGACATAAATACATGTTATAAAGAGACAATTCTTTTTCAAACGATATTTCAAGATAGACATAACATTACACAAACAGTTTAGATTCGTTTAAAAAATTGCAAAATTGATAATTATTACACCAAAAAAGTAACAGTTTCATCACATAATGCGCTATAAATATATATAGATTTTATACACACTCAATTAATTGTCAGCAACATGAAGAGGTACAACAATGCTTACTTACCAGAAGAATATACATATAAACATGACACACCGACGCTACACCTTTAATTTCACTAGTACACAGATGCACACTATTTGTTCTAGAGTTTGTCGGTGAATCCACTATAAATTTTAGGACGACGTTCACACAACATGTAAGACTGACGACTAAAAATCATAACACCAACAGCGTTTTGCTCATAAATACAGCAAGACTATATTTACCTAGTACCTACTACATGACAATAATATAAAGATATCAAAGACAAAAAAAGAGCACAGCACGTTGAATAATAGATTTGTTACATAACAACAGACGACAGAGAACATTTATTTTCACCATACTCAATTTGCGGACATGAACTAGAAGAAGAGACTGTGCCCCAAAATGTATCTATTATGCAATGTAGGAAAACAATCAATCGTGGTTTTTTGTAATAATAAAAAGTTTGCAGTAGTAGTTCTGCCACGCAGAGGTACATACATAGATGGGTGACTTTGATTCGTTAATGTACCAAGACCAAGACGATATATAACATTTATAGTAATAACACTAGTAGTAACAATGTTTATAGTAAAAATAGTACTAATAAATAATTTTGCTATAGACGACTATACCATCTTCACTGTCACCTACGCTGCAACACGTGTATAAGTGGTAGAAAGTGAAAGGGATACGTCTAGAGAAATGATTAATTGTACAATATAGTAAACAGTTGGGTTGGTAGGTAGTAAGTAATACATAGGTAGGTACGTAAAAGATTGTAATTAAATATTATGGTAATAAAATACTACAGAAAATAGTAAAGACCGAACAAACCAACCAGGGTCATAGAGCATCCAACAATATACAAAAGTCATAATAATAATCATGAGAGTAAAAGTTTCAGTCCATAAAAGTCACTGTGAAAGACTACATGATCATCACCATCATACATGAAATTAATTATAGGACGGTACTGACGATAGAGAAACGTGTCGTGGTGGTGATACATAAACATAGGCATCAAAGGTATAATGATATATAAATAGGTAATATAAAAAAGTATTGCAGACAGGCTGGCTGTGACTGCGATAAACGACGGGTGGAAAACACGGAAACAGCATGACAAAAGTAACAAATAATGATGGTTGGTGGTGGTGGTAATA
>JAANSP010003756.1:0-10919 GCA_036850745.1 Homidia socia
TTTCAGCTGAAGATTTTGTCTCCTTAGGAACGTGTTGGTCTGCGTCAATTCCATGTTTTGTTTGCGCAGTGTTTGATTCACGGTAGCTAGTTTTTCATTTTCAGCTGCGTTGATACAGCAGGTTGAGGTATCTGAAATGAATCAAGAGATTTATACGAATCATAGAACTATCAAAACTATTGTGTTAAAATACACATTTCGCATTATTATTATGTCGCGTATTATATACATGATTTTGGTTGAGATTTGTCGCTTCCCTGCTTCGTTGAAGCATCACAAACAAATCTGGTTCCAGTTGGTTCAGCACACCTGTTTGCACTACCTAATAAAAATGTAATAATACCATGAATCAATACACTACACACAACTGACAAAGGAAAACCGCAAGTACATCAATGTTACATTTCTCATGAAATTTATACTATTAAATATTTTAATTGAGTAGCCAATTGAGTACTAAAGCAGGCAATTAACTGAAATGAGTAAGAAATATTATCGAAAAACACCAGTTTCTATTTTAATATTATTAAAATTTTATTGAAGTCAATATTAATAATACCTTTTTTCTCATTGTATTGTGCTTGTCCAGTTGACAGAAACGACTAAATGATATTCCAACAACAAACATTTTATAAAACAAAAGAATCACTAATGTAAACTCAGCAATAAATAATCCATTCCACAAAGATTAAAATCTTCAAATAAAAAAAGAAGTTTCAACTCAGGTTAATACATGATGCACATACCACTTTTGAGGTGAAAGGAGCGCTTTTTCGTTTCTTTGTTGCAAGAGCATTTTGTACTGCTCTTACAGCACTGTACACTTTATTGTCCTGGCAAACAACAATAATTATTATAATTTAATATTAGCTAATGATGCAAATGTTCAATGTTCAACAAAAATGTTTGCAATCGTAAAGCAGATACCATTTATTTTCCGGTTTAGTTTGACTTAATTACAAAACATTTGAATCAACTCGAGCAAATTTGTAAATCAGCAATTAAAATTAAGCCAGAATTGGGAAAAACTGTACTTGGTTATTTAAAATTACAAAAAAAATGTCACAGTGTGAATAAAGCATCCTTAGTGATTTACGTACATTATGAAACATATTCTTGACGAATCCATCCATTAAATGCATGAGCTGAAACATGAAATATGTGAAGAATGTATCATGTTTACAAGTAGGGGATGCCCTTAGGTTTAGAATATTCACATAAGTACCTAAGCATAATGCAAACATCAGTCATTTATCAGAAAAATGCGTACAAAATAATAAGTAAAATTGCATAGATGAATGTGTGTACGTACAATTTTTCTCTCAGAAATATTTACAAAACACATATTTTGTTTCAGACACATGCTATGTTTTAGATGTTTCCTCCGTTTAAGTAACCAATGCATAACGTACACAACTTACAATGAAAAACATGTTACAGTTAACAAAACAGTCATTACTTCTCCAAACATAACATGTTTGTAGAAAATTTAACTTTAGATCCAGTGCGATAAGAATGGATATTTTCTTTGATGCCAATACATGTGTAGTATACAAAACTCACGATTTCACTTTTGGATGAACTCTGCTTTGCACTTGTACAACAATGTTGGTGTGTGTGTGTGTACAGAGAAACGCACACACACACGCAGCACAACATCCACTCAAATTTTTTCTGAACTTATATATTTTTGACAGGCATGTATATATCGTATCTTCTTTACAGTTTTCTGTTGCTACTGCTCTACGTAATCGAAAATATCATCATGATCACATACGATCATTATCATCATCGCTCTAGTAAAAACGCAGGCGAGCTTACTTGCTGGAAGTTGTTTCTTAACTTACGACGATAAATACATTTTTTCCTGCATTTCTCACAATAACAACGAGTTAATAGGTAACAACCTAATACTTTGCATTCATTTTGACAGTTTTGATTCGCTCGCTTGGTTTCCCACTTGATAAGTTACTCTACTTACATTTTACAACACTATTATGTTTACTGCTTATGTGCTCACCTCAAGTTTCAGGCTCTGCGTTTGCGTTTGGTTTTGCGTAAAACAAGCGAAAAATGTACGTGCCATGAAAAAACCAACAATTGACAACTTTAATTCTTCAAAATCTAGAGAAAATCGACAAAATAAAAAACATACAAATGTACCTCTTTGTCCTGTACGAACAAATATGTACCAGTATTTCTTCAAAAAAAAAACGCTTTTATGATAAACTGTTCATATAAAAATTCCTTCTGCAGCTTTTATTTCTACACTTCTTATGGTTCATTTTTTGCATAATATCTTATCTTTTAAAGCTTCCACAAGTTTAGCTACTTAATTATACGTCATCATTATTATAAATACATAGTGCTTTTCCCAACGTTTCTTTTACAAAAGCCAATACCAATCCATATTTATAGCAAAGAGTTTCCATGCAAATTGCAAACTACAAGTACAGAATGACAATATTTTTTTAAAAAGTCATAGGTCGTATTTTTTTGTTTGTTTTTCCAAGCAATCAAATCTGATTAAATAGTAGTAATATTGATCGATATAATTAGAGGATGATGATGCAACAAAATTACCAATTCCAAGAACTCGACGCATAACATTATTGTTAGTAAATATATAAAAGAATTTTATTGTACAAAACAAAAGGCAAATGATTCAATGTTTACTATAAGTAACTACGTAATTTTACTCTGTTTAGCTTCAAGTTACATTGTCAGTAAACAAAATTTAGTGTGGATACGTAGGGAAAGAAGAAGATAGTGGAGTCTGTAGAAAAAATTGATTTGAGCATATTCGGAAAAATTGTAAACTAGTCACATATGTAACTAACACAATACTTTAATGGTTTTTATGGAGTTTAAAAGAATTGATTGCAAACTTTTTTTAGATAAAAAATAATTTCAAGAGAATAAAATAAAAATAGCATGGATTCTTTTAGATACGTTATATTATGCACCTTTACAAGTTCAAACGTATACAAATTCAAAATAAAAGGAACATGACTCATGAGCTCATATCGTGTTTTTGCATGCTCTTTCATTAATTTCATGAATCAGCTTTGCAGTCTTTAGTTTTTGTGGTTGTGAAGTCAAAAACGACATGATATCGATGATCATTTTCAAACACCTCTATAGTAGAGTAGAAAATCATGCTTACTATGACAGAAAAAGTTATTCCCTATTCTTGATACGTACGTTATCTCTGGTTTTGTTTACATTTTGGTATGAATAGAGATTATAAAGCCTGAAATCATCATTACGAATTTTGATGATTAAGATACAATTCAAGTGTTCCGAGTTGTTTAGTAAGAAATAATACTATTATGAACACATGTAACCATTCACTGTTGAAGTACAACCATTGTAATAAACATAATTTGGTCATCACTTCACCTCTAGACTTTCACTGATAATGCTTACATGTACTAAAAATGAGTCATGACATTCTTAAGATTAACAAGCATTCTCATTATAATCACAATTGCTGCAGTCATAGTCCGCTTCTGTTTATGAAGCATTTAGTGTCAATGATTTGTTATAAATACCTATGTTTCTATTGCTTAGTTAATTCAGTAAATCAGAGATATTTAAACATGGTCAATATTATGCATACGTACTACATATTATTTATGTCCATTGCGTTGCGTCGGCTTAATGGTTATTTGCAATTATAAAAAATAACTATACTGAAATATTTTTAAGTATTTCAACGATATGTTTTCGTATTGCCTGCTCGTCATTTTCCGCTTATGTGAACTTATATTTTCCCATATTAAAACTTTCTTGAACTATGTTCGTGTACTATCGTGCTTTTCGAGTTTAACAAAACTGCAGGCACGATTATTTTAATTCTAGTTTTGCTTGATATATAAAGAATGGTACTATTATTTAGGTGATGCAATCAGTACGCAGATTACGCATATTCTTTACGCATGTAAATGATTCATTTCTTATATTAGAGTAAAGTGTATTTAAAAGTTTTACTCATCATTCGGCTTCAAGAAACGAATATGTTCACTCTGACATGCAACAAATTTATCATAAAATATTAAGCTTTAAATTGACTTAAACCAAATTCTTAAAAATCAAATTATTAAATTATTAAATCTGTAGCGCCAGAACTCAGAAAAGTTTTCATTTAATATTCCGAACCATCACTTGTATCTAAAAGCCATCATAAAAAGTATATGTGTAAAAAATCCTAATTCTTATTTTTAAGAGTTCAGTTCAGTGTACAGTTTTTCCATTTACCCATACTAAAGCGGATTACGTTCATCATGAGTTTCAAAAGTGTCTTTGTCCTTGTCCTTCTCTTCTCCATCGCTGCAGCACAGCACTGTGACGAGAAGGCCGACTGTCGCACCTGTCTCAAGACAAAGCCATGCGTATACTACAGTTATGGCAACAATGACTTTAATTTCTGCTCCCTACCTGATGTGGATCCAAGGTTATATGACTTTAAGATTCAACGGGCATCGAGCTGTCGTATTGTCGGTAAGTTGTGAAAGATTTGTTTTAGAGATAGTAACATCTTTATTTGTATTTTACTCTTGATTTTTTTTATACAGACGCACCATCTGCTCAAGTCTTGGATGGATTACCTGTTACCACAGAATATTCCCTAGCTTCATCAGGTTGTCATTAATGGCCTTGAGATTTTATGATCAATATTTTGAAGATGTGTTATTTATTTTTACCCTTTTGTATTTAAAGGTTTTGATAATGAGGGCAATAATCCTTTTGAATCCGGTCCGTATACCCTCCCTGTCCTTCAATCATTACCATCGTCTCAGCTCAAAGGAAGGAAAAACAAATGTGAGTACATCTTCTATTTTTACAGAATTTTGACTGGACAGATTAAAATAATGAGTTTATTATTGAAATTTATTACAATTTATAGACGCTGCCAATAAAGTGATTGAAGATGTCTGCAGACAGTTCAACAGCGTCTACGCCATCGTTCATCCGAAAAAATCATCTCAATACGAGAGATGTCTCAGAAAGTTGAAATTTTAATCTTTTTCTGTCATCGTTGCTACGTGATATTTTAAGAAAACTAAAGTTGTAATCTTTTTCAGACAGAAACGCTACTTTAACTATGACTAGTCACTAATGTATCAAATGTTATTACAAGCAGTCGCAGTTTTATAGTTTTTAAATCTGGTCTTGTCGCCAAAGTCGACGTGCTCTTCAATCGACCTTAAGTATTCGTAGTTTTTGTAATAAGTTACCAATATTGTAACAACATGTAAATATTAGCCATAGATTATTTCGTAGATCACTAATTTGAATCGTGATAAAATACTTTTTAGCTGCAGTAAATACAACTACAGGCTTCTATACGTATGATATGTCAAGGTTTCATAGGAATTTATATTTTACATTTAACATTGATGAACCTTAACTTACAAAACATAATGAATATTGCAATGAATTCAAATCTAGTTTAAAAAGGTTATAGGATATATTTTAATGTTACAATTTGTAGTTTTGCAATTGATTATTTGTACTGATGCATATTTTATCTGAAGTTTATAACGCTTCTATGTAACTAGTATTAAAATTGTATATTATTTCAAAGGCTTCGCTTACCGAAGCCATTCTTATGCTTCTGTTGCCGAAGCCACTAACTGAATTTTAAGTTTATTTCTGATTTCAGGTAATCAATAGCTGTTTTCGATGAGTACTTTTATTAGAAAAAGCTAATTTTTGTATGCAATTGGCGTTTTATTTGTATTTAATGTCAGTGGCTTCGGTTTCCGAAGCCATTCTTAGGCTTCTGTTGCCGAAGCCACTAACTGAATTTGTCATTATAGCTGATTGCTGTAAGACAATAGCAGTTTTCAATGAATACTTTTATTAGAAAAAGTTAATTATTGTATGCTATTAGCGTTTTATTTGTATTTTATGTCAGTGGCTTCGGTTTCCGGAGCCATTCTGAGGCTTCTGTTGCCGAAGCCACTCACTGAAATTTTATGATATAACTTATTGCAGTTATGCATTCTCTTTTTCTTATGAATATTTTATTGCAAATTTATAATGTTTCTATTTAATTAACATTTTTGGCTCATATTATGTCAGAGGCTTCTGTAGCCGAAGCCATTCTGAGGCTTCTGTTACCGAAGCCACTAACAGAATTGTCTTGTAATAGTTGGTCGTAGTGCATTTGCACTTGATCACAACCCTATTTTAGCTTTAGTTTAAAAAAATATTATATAGTCAATATATGTGATACGGTTGGAAATTAGGAAGATTTTGTCGGCAATGAATACGTTCGGGCAATGAGACCATTCCAATAAAGAAATGATAATAAAATGTAAATTTCTCTCCCCTCATTTTTTGAAATCATATAAAACCATCCATGACCACAGTCACTGTTATCCAGTAACATTTTTTCCAGCCATTGAAGGTTTTTCTTCTCTTGCAAGTTTTTCAAAGTTTTTGTTTCTTGATTCGTCACAAAGAAACTCTAAAAGAATATGTCCAGCAAAAAGGCGAAGGTTGACAAAAAATCATCTGCTGCTATTGATTCATCAACTGATGATGTTATCAATCAGCTAGCGTCGATTGAGTTTGAGGAAAACTCACAGCCACTTTTTACGGAGGAAGAGTTGGCAAGTTTTTCGGCGATTGAGCAGCAGCAGCAGCTGCAACAGCAACAGCAGCTTCAAACTGAACACCAACAGCAAAATGATCAAGTTCAGCAGACTTCTGCTGAATTAACCGGGCAACAAATTGTTGCACAAGCATCTGGAAGTGGTTATCGATTCACTTTTCCTGCTCCTACAACTTCTGCTCCTCAATCTACTGTGCAGAATTCACAAGCGCCAAGCATTGTCATACCCTTGACAAATAATATTGGGAAAAAAATACCACCTCCGGAGTGGATACCAGGTCGTTTTGGTGGACAATCAGTATATAGAGGAACAGTTACTTTTAAAGTTCCTCCGGTGGCGTCAATCGGTCTTCCGCGACCACTTTCATCGCCAGCACAGCCAGCAACAGTTCCACCTTCACAGCATAAAAATGCTTTCATTTGGACAGCGCAAATGACTGGATCGTTAATGCCATCTCAGCAGCAGCATGTTTTTGGAGCTGCCCAGCCTTTGCGTTCGCCAATGAGTTTTTGTGGTGGTCAACAAGGCTTTGCTCAGTGTCCAGCAACTCCATTTCAACACTATCCGTTGAAACGATCATCATCAGGAGCTCAGCCCCCGGAAGCTGTTGGTGAACAAGTTACTAAAAGGATTGTTACTCCTTTGCGGCTATATCCTAGAAAGGGCAACCTTGCAAACATAATTGACTATGGTCAGTTGGACTTTCGTCCATTTGTTTGGAATAAAGAAGGCATTACTCTGCTTACTCGGGTAGAGGAAGGAGGGCAGCGTGCATATTTCATGCGACTTGTCCCAGAATTCGACATCAGCTATCTCATCACTGAGTTGGTTGGACGTTATGCTGACTTGAATCTTCCTTTGGAACCCCTACGTCAACTTTTGTTGAGCTTGGCAAGAGCTCTTACAGATTGAATTTTTGTTTTTTCATTGTTTTTGAGCGTAGTGTAGAGTTATTACAAGAAAATAGTAACATCATCAACTTGTAATTTGTATAGAAGTTCATAAGTTTGAGACAACATGTTCTTTATTATTGTTTTTATTGATTTTGTGACTTCATTGGTTTGGAGTACACAATAGATTTATTATTATTATCAATTTGTGACTTCATCGGTTTGGAGTGCACAATAGGTTTATTACCATTATTATTATCAATTTAGTGGGGAGGAGGATTTATTACAAGAGAAATAATGCAACATCAACTTGTAATTTTCAAAAAGTTTATAAGTTTGAGTCTTTTATAGCTCATCGGCTTCATCGGTTTGAAGTACACAATAGGTTTATTATTGTTATTATTATCAATTTTGTGACTTCATCGGTTTGGAGTGCACAATAATTTTATTATCATTATTATAATCAATTTTGTGACTTCATCGGTTTGGAGTGCACAATAGGTTTATTATTGTTTTTATTATCAATTTTGTGACTTCATAGGTTTGAAGTACACAATAGGTTTATTATCAATTAACTGAGTTTAAGATTTGCAGTTTTGAGATTTTTGATTTTGATTTACTTTCATGTTTTTGTTGATTTTGTTCAATAAATTATCTGTACACAATGTGGCTTTTGTTTGCAGCTCATCATTCGTTATTTCCACATCATCCCAACTTGTCTTTGACGATTACGTAAGCACATCACTGTCAAACCATTATTTCATCCATAAATAGATACACTAGTATCTACATACTTGCATTCATCCTTCTCATCTTTTTAACTTGCTCAAATTACAATACAAATGCATATTTACTAGCATCCATTCTTCTTTACGCACAGCGCAACAACACACTTGTATAGCAGCATCTCTTAAAAGCATGCTTTTTAGTAGTAAGCGTACCGCTTACGATAATTTATCAGTTAAAAATCTACCTTTAAAAATCAACCCTTCTCCAGGAGGAATCAGCGTTACAACCATGTAATTTTTTATCTGTACACTTGCATGCATTCTCCTATACGCACAGCGCAACAACGTAAGTAAATGCAAGCATCCCTTTTTCGAAGAAAAAAAAACAGTCGTTTTGGGTGACGGCTTTTGGTAAATGGAAGGATGCAGCCCTTCTCCAGAAGCAGCCTCATCATCGTGTAGTATTTTTTCTGTATATACTTGTATGCAATGTGCAAGCATTTACCTTTACACAGAGCATAAGAACGTACTAGTTAAGCAGCAGCACTTTCCAGCATACAGTTCAGTAGTAAGCGTCCCGCTTACGCTAATTTATTCAATAAAAAAGAAACTGTTCTGGTAGGTGACTGCTTTTTTAAATAGGAAATCAATTGGTCTGTCAGGGTGATATTCGATAACTACTATCGGCTAAACGAAAGTTTAGAGAATGTAAATCTAAGAACAGGGACTAATGCAGATTGGTAAAAGAGCAAGTGAGCAAATCTGTTTGCACAGCTTTATGGTTGATTAGTAAATGCAGTGAAATAAAAATGGACGAAGTAACAAGAATACAGTAAACTTATATTCCAAGCATATTCCTAAAATGTATTAAAGAGCACGTTGCACTCTTCTTACAAAATTACAAGTTTTAAAATGTTGACATGTATTAGAAATTGAAAATATATTATAAAAATTTCAGCTTCAATATTTCTTTTAAAAATGCGTACTAGTGTGATAATTTGATAGGATAATGTGTGGAAAGTGCACAATTCATTTTTGGTATGGTAAAACTTATTTAAGTGATGCATCTATAGCGTTAAAAAATTAGCCATTGAAATTAAGCATCCGCGAGCACTAACCAGATCTAGATTTAGCTTAGCCATTGGTGTTTTTTAGTCAAAATGACACGAAATCACATATTTACCCATTTAACTTATTTCCCTTTTGGCATGTATAGCATATGGAGTTGAGATTCCCTCTACTCAAGTAGTTCATTATGGTAACCGCGTTCATGTTCATTTCCAGAATTATTTTCATTGAAGGAAAACTTTTGAAAAGTAACAGGAAAGCTCATTCAATCCGTATTTCCCATTTACATAGCAATCTCCAAATATTCCAGCAGGCTTGAAAACTTAAGTCTTTTTATAATTCTAATTTTTGTGACGCTGTTGGATGAAACATTTACGTTGCTAACTTGAGAGTTGATGTCAACATCATCTGAGGAAAACAGGTTTTGTTCATGTACGAACTGTATAAAAATTACTTGTTAGTTTTAAACGTCATGGGCCCTTTATACATGTTTGCCTCAATGTTTTTCAGCACAGCTTTTAATGAGGCATTTTTGTTCGTTAAAACTTAGAAGTGTTCATAAAACAGTATGCGATGTTTAAATAAACAACATGATGACACTGAACTAAAACAAATATTTAATGTTTACAAAAAGGGTCGTCTTAGCTTGCTTCCAAAAACTTCAATAGTAGCATAAAATGTATATGTTTGCTTGTCCAGTATGCCTAAATAATTTGAACATTTAAATGATTTTGTAAATAAATGGATATTTTTTGCAGAAATAAATTGATTAATATCTTTTATTCACAACTATCAACATCACAACTACTTCAAAATTATTGCTGCTAAAAATTTAATTGCATTTAAAAAGTACTTCCAATCATGGGCAACTTAAATGAAAACTAAAATAAAGTCCGGTTTGTGTTAAAAAACGCTGCCATGCCAAATTTTGTTCATTATCATCAACATTGAATGCCAATCCGATTGACACAAAACATCGCAAAGATGTCTTAAGCTACCAACTTTTTCGGTTCTTTAACAGAATAAGCAAAAATTTTGTTTCAATTAATCGAAACAAAAAGTAACAGATTCGACTAGAAAGAACCTCTTTACTTGACAAGACAATGTTTAGACCGTAATACATAAAAATATATACTCTTACATTAAATATATTTTTACACATAATCAGTAAGGTATTTTTAGTAAGAACAACCATTCGCTTATTGTACCTCGTAGCCGGAATATAGGAATTTCTCTTCACGTGTATAAGCTACCCGTGATGAGCTATTGCACTAAGGTAGATAATTTTTATCCCTAAAATTGATTTTTTATTGTTCAATTATTAAGTAGCGGAAGCTACTTACTAACATTGCTTTGTCCGTCCGTCTGTCTGTCCGTGAACACGATAACTCTCGTAATATTGTAGCGATTCCAACGAAACTTGGCATACATGTAGCTAGTGACAAGACCTAGTCTGGCACAAAATTTTAGACCGATTGGTCAAGTGGTTAGGGAGTACCGGAAGTGAACATGTCACGTCCAATGCTTTTTAAATGGCCAATGCTTTTTAAATGGCCAATGCTTTTTAAATGGCCAATGCTTTTTAAATGGCCAATGCTTTTTAAATG
>JAANSP010003757.1:0-10917 GCA_036850745.1 Homidia socia
TACTTTGCTTACTCATGTCACAAGTAAGAAAAGATGAATCTTGCTGTTGTAAAGAGAAAAGTTTTTATTGTTCTTCGAGTTCTTCCTTATTCTCTTTGATATCAAAATTGCAAAGTGTGAGTATGCTAGATTATGAGTAGGTATGCATCATGTTTCTCTTATACGGCGGATATTATGTGACATGGCTTGAATTGAAGTCGCAAGTAATGACTGTTGTTGGTGGTGTGGTGATGCCTAGTGCCAGTGCCAGGTTTTTCTTTTCTCTACTCATAAAACGTATATTGGGCATACCTACGTGCTCAACTCTTCATTGATGTCATTCTCATTCTTCTTCCTTCCTACCTACCTATATGATTCTTTTCATTAAAAAGGATTATCATCATCATCATTTTTGCTATCTGCTTTTGTTTTCTTGCAAAAAGGTGGTTGGTAGCGATATCGTACCGTACATACCATCACTGAAAGGTCAAAACCGAATGCAAATGCACACAAAGACAGAGATACATTATACATGTAGTTGACACCGACAAATGAGGACCCATCATTTTTTTAAATGTGGAATAAATGATGTATCATATCAAGTCAAAGCTAGCAGATCAAATGAAAACATTATGCCTATGCCTACCATGTATTACTTTATGTAAGTAACGTAAGCAAGTATTTTTTTTATTTCTTCTCGTCGTTTTTTTCTCGTTGTGTCTTTTTTCTTCATTTTTTGTCTGGTTTCTTTCGTTAAGCTGGCAACCACTATAGCTTGTACGTATGTGTGGATTAAGTCAACAACAAAGTATTAGCTTGAGACGTAGTAGTAAAATGATAATAAAAAAGTAAGATTTTCTGTTAAGGTGTAAGTGGCATTAGCACATAGGTGAGTAGTGTTTGTACGAGTGTGAGGAGCGGAGCACCTCACTTTATTCCACTTCCTCATTTTGCCAACTTGTGTGCCTTGTTGGTTGTGGTGGTGGTGGTAAACCGTCGTACCTAGGCTGTCAAGTTATAGCAAATAGTGCAGAAGAGTAAACCTGCAATAAATTGAAGTGAGTAGTGTTTGTACGAGTGTGAGGAGCGGAGCACCTCACTTTATTCCACTTCCTCATTTTGCCAACTTGTGTGCCTTGTTGGTTGTGGTGGTGGTGGAAAATGCCAATGAAGCATGCATGCAAAAGAGTATATATTCTGTAACTTCAGAACATTATTATAGGTAGGTTCATCGTCTTAAGTACTTACTACTTTGGTAAGTAGTAAGAAGAAGAAAGAACAACAATGTCAATAAAATTATATGATATGGATTCGGATAATATCTTATGTTACTTGGAGAGATTGACAAGGATATCGACGTTTGTTAGCTTCTGTTCTGCACTGCACTACTGCCACCACCGGCAAATACAACCGCACCGGTGTACCGGTACTTTTTTTCAACCAATGTAAATACGTTACCTCTCGTCCGTGGAAGTTCACTTGGTGTTGGTGAAAGAGAAAAAAAACTTGAGTTGCTGTTGCTGCTGTTGTTTGCATCATTGGACATGCATTGCATTGTAAGAACAAGAAGAAGAAAATGTTAAGGAACTTCATTTGAGAGAGGAAGCGTAGTTGCTAAAATGACTCAACTTCTCCCTTTTGTTTTTAGGCAAATAAAAGAGTTGCAACTTTTTTCCTTGCTACCATCGCACGTTTTTTTACCCTTCTTCTCCTTCAGAATTTTCCTCTGCATTTTCTTATTATTGCATACAAGAAGCATTCTTTTTTCATAAAAATGGACTTTTTATTCAGAAGAAATAGTAGGTACGGAGAGAGGAACAGAACAGAGTCGCATTATACTTAAATACTGTAGCATTTTTCGTATAAAATATTCACTAGATTAAGAGAAGCTCAAGTCGGTGCAGTAGTGGCAGATTTAAGTAAGTGTAGCCAACTTTGTTCCTCATTTCTCATATTTTTGTCTGTCTTTATTGCATGGTGGTGGTTGGCTTCAGAAAATTATCTGCACTAATGCACTGTAATATTACCACCACCACTACGCGACTTTTATTCTTCGTTTAGTGTGGTGCATGCTGAAGTCATTTCGTCTAATTGGCATGTTTTGTGCTGATCATTATAATGGTCTTGTAAAAACCGTTTGAAATTCGCTACTTTTCTCCATCTGCTCCTTCCTCGGAATCTTGTTGATAAAGAAGAGGAGAAGAGGATTTGAGAAAAATACAAACGCCATACTGATATATTAGCATTATGATACTCCTCAACTGCTCTATGCGGCTCTCTAGATCTGAAAAAGCTTTCTACCAGTCGACTACAACACTTTGTTTCAGCAGCGTACTTACTTTTCATTTCATTGTGGAAGCGAAGGAGAAGAGCTAGGGAAATGGAGGGGACGTCCGTAAGGAAAGTCGTCGTAAATGTTTTGATTCTGAATGAATATAGGCTTACTTTGACAGCACCGCTTAGAAAATAATGTTTCCTAAGCAGGCGTATGCATTTATCATGAACTTTCTCGTTTCCAACCAACTACACCAGTGAAGGGAAAGGGAAAGTAGTTTACTTTATATGAAAGTGGTAACTTGCTGCTCTTGTGGTGCCGTCCATGTGAGCGGACCCTCTTGGTAAGACATTTCACGGGTCTTATTACAATACAGCAGCATACAATGCATTGCTTAAGAAATACCGAAATACTTTGGTTGGCCGTACTTTTATTAGGATTTCTTTAGTATGCATGTTAGACGGTAGACGGTACGACGAGTGTGTGCTGGTATAGCGTTGCGCAAACTATTTTTTGGGGGAGGACGCAGCCTCTTCCCTGTTTCCGGGTGTCTGATGTGACCACGATGATGATGATGATGATGGCGATGATGACTCAACTCAAACAAACCCTAACCCACAGAGTCAGACTGTGTGTGTATATATAAAAAATACATAATGATAAGCTCATTATTATTATGTGCTTGACTTGCCTTACTCTGCATGGCTTGCTTCCTTGCACTTGTACTTATTTAACGGGCAAAAAATGGGAGTGAATGTTGAGGGGTAGTATAGCGGTCGAGTAGAATAAGTTTCTGTATTATGCGTAGGTTATTATATGCTCATGCCCATCATGCATGCATGCGAAAAAAACGGATTTTTTTAGACAGGCCAGTTCGGTTTTTCGGAGTTTTGTTTACGTATTAAAAGACACATAGGCTACTCTGTTCTGTGCTAGAGCAACTACTAGATTGTTATACGTTACCACGTCGTTCGTAAAGTGGGATACGGTTGTCTGGTTGTCTCTCTCTCTCTCTTTCTCTTCTGTCCAAGTATCTGTCTTTTTCTTGTCTCGCTCGCTTCTGTCGTTGTTACTGCTGCCGTCTTGTCTTTTTGTAAGAAAACGGAAAAAAGTTGGAAGAAGACTTGTAGATTGTAGCTGTACATAATATTCTCTCTGGTTGCTGTGTTGTTAAAAGTGTTGTTGCTGCCCTTTCTCTATCTTTCTGGTAGTTCTGTTAGTCGGTCTGTCTTTTAGTCGATGCTGTAATTGTTGTGGAAACGCTGACTCATCCCCAGTCGATTGTCATTGCACTGGATTGAAAAAAGGTTACCTTGGTTAGGAACAAAACTATTAAGTTGCTGCGGCGGTGTGATTCGTGCTGAGTTGCAAATGATATTTTTTTGAACAGACAGAAATAAATAACTTTTGTGGTTTGTTACAGGGAGCAGAAAAGAAAAGGTGTGCAAGAAGGAAATCAAGCAGTAAAGTGTCAAAAGAGTGAGTACTTTTCTCAGATTACTGCACCATCATGGCTGGACGACCTCCATCAAATCCGGTGAAAAAAGTGCCGATTCATCTGCAGGTGTGTGCTATGAAAGCATTTTTTGTAAATCATGAATTAATTAAATGGTGGCAATTGTAAATGGTAAAGGTATCTTGCTTGCTGATAGAAAAATCATGGTATTTTTTCACTGTGATGATGAGATTTGGTTTCAAAACCTTTTTTATAGAGCTCTCAAAATAGACTGCTCATCAAGGGTGGTAAGATTGTCAACTCTGATGGCATGTCTGATGGAGACATTTTCATTGAGGACGGATCAATCAAGTAAGAAGCAGTTATAATTCGAGTAATTATAATGCAGTTGCGAGTGGAATAAAGAATTAGAGACAATATGTTAATTGGATTTTTGAATGACTGTAATTAACAGAGAAATTGGCAGAAATCTTATAATTCCGGGAGGTACTCGAACGATTGATGCACGAGGAAAATTGATCATGCCAGGTGGCATTGACCCCAACACCCATCTGCAAATGCCGGTTATGGGCACCAAGAGTGTTGATGACTTTTACACTGGAACAAAGGCTGCAGTAGCTGGAGGCACTACCATGATCATTGACGTTGTAATACCTGCCAAAGGAGAATCCCTCGTCGAAGCATATCACAAATGGCGTGGTTGGGCAGAGGATCAAGTCTGTTGTGATTACTCATTCCATGTGGCAGTGACCTGGTGGTCGGACCAAGTTCGTGCTGATATGGAGACTTTGGTCAAGGATCATGGGGTCAACTCATTCAAGATGTTTATGGCTCACAAGGATACTGTCATGGTCAAGGATTCAGAGTTGTTGGAAATTTTTGAGCATTGCAAAAAGTTGGGCGTTGTAGCACAGGTCCACGCTGAAAATGGAGATATTATTGCTGAAAACGCGAAAAAGGTTGTTGCTGCCGGAGTAACTGGCCCAGAAGGTCATGAACTTTCTCGACCTGAGGAGGTAGAAGCGGAAGCGACTCACAGAGCTTGTGTAATGGCAAGCACAATTAATTGCCCTCTGTATGTTGTTGACGTTATGAGCAAAAGTGCAGCGAATGTGATTGCAGAGAAGAGACAACAAGGATGTGTTGTATTTGGAGAGCCAATCGCAGCTTCTTTGGTAACTGATGGAACCAATTATTGGAATCAATCTTGGCGTCATGCAGCTGCTCATGTGCTAAGTCCTCCTCTCCGTCCGGACCCAACCACGCCTGGATATTTAATGGAGTTACTTGCCAGGGACGACTTGCAGCTTAGTGGCAGTGACAATTGCACCTTTACCCATGAACAAAAGAAATTGGGCTCCAATGACTTCCGTAATATTCCTAACGGTGTCAACGGGCTTGAAGATAGAATGTCTCTGATATGGGAGAAGGGTGTTCAGGACGGCAAGCTAGATGCCTGCAGATTTGTTGCAGTTACAAGCACTGCAGCCGCAAAAATTTTCAATTTGTACCCCAAGAAAGGTGTGGTTGCCCAAGGATCTGATGCTGACATTATCGTCTGGGATCCAAGGAAAACTAGGACAATCTCTGCAAAGACACATCACCATGCCACTGATAACAACATTTTTGAAGGAATCACTTGTCATGGTGTGCCCGAATTTGTGATTTGCAATGGCCGAGTATGTGTTGATGAAGGTCAAGTTAAGGTCCTTCAAGGCTATGGCAAGTACGTACCCAGGGAAAATCTCGCTGCATATGTCTACGACCCAGTCAGGGAGAGAGATGCGGTAGGCTTTACACTTTAAACTCTTACATTGTGTTTTTGTTTTGACGATGGTTTTTGTCGTTAATATTTTACCACTTTATATTTTACCTTTCTTTATATTTGCTGCTACAGAAAAGGGCCAGCTTACTGAAACCAGTTCCTCGGTCTGGAAATGAAGGAGAAATGGTTAGCAAGGCCGCAGAAGGTGTTCAGAATATCAAGATCTCTCAAAATAACTCTGTGTCTGCTGCTGAAGAGTCTGCACCTGGCTCGCCCAAAATCGTTCCCAATAACATTCATCTTCAGAATAACAATGCCATAATTGAGGAGGGTTCTCGTACACCCAGTGGTGTTCGAAATCAGCAGGAAAGCACCTTCTCCATTGCCGGCGGAGAATGTAAGTTGCGTCGTGATTACAATTTATTTACTTGTCATCATGATGAAAATATGTATTGTCATTTTATCATATTGAAACTAGGACAATGCCGTCATGCTTTTATTTTATTTTTTTATCATCATTATTATCATGTTGCATTCTCAGTTGATTTGAAATACATACTTCCCTTTTTTACCTTTTTATTTTATGTTTGCGCTCTTGAATCCATTGCGTCTTACAATTATTTACCCCACACAAACACAATATCACCTAACTTGTGTAGCTGGTGGTAATAATGGCATTGCTGCTAATGGCGTGGCTGCTAATGGCGTTGCTGCTAATGGAGTTGCTGCTAATGGTACTAATTCTGGATCGCCACCAACAACCAACAACCAGCGTAACAGCACCTCCAGCGATGATACACCGCCACCAAAGCCATCCGTCAAGGTCCATGCTCCACCCGGTGGATACTCGGCAGGGTTCTGGTGAAAAAGAGCAGCTCCCATTTCTATCATGGTTCCTGGCAGCTGTTATTATTACTACTACTTATTATCACTACTACATAATACATACGTCCAATTAAATATTTTCATTTATCAATCTACTTTTTAGAATGGCTGCTAATACGTTCTGCTGATCGTTGTTGCGGTCATATTTTGTAGATTCAAAATTACATAGGTTTGCGTTTTTGCTGTTTCATTTGTTTATACTGCTTGTATGATATCTTATGTGTATGTTGTATGATGGTCATGATCCTGCCATGAAAATTATTATCCATACTACTAGATAATATGTAATTATTTTTACCCGTAAATTGTCCGTGCGTAATTAAATGTCATAAAATCACAGTTTGCATTTACATTGTTCCAAGTTTGTTTTTAAAGTACAAATGAAAACACTTACGAGTGCTGTTGATCACTTTACTATAATTATTATTATGTATTATAGTTTTTAACTTACTATTGTTGTAAATTAGTGCATTATCAGCAATTGAATGCCTATAATAATGTGCATTGCTCTTTTCGTTTATTTTGCACCCAGATTTTGTTCCAAAAAGTAATCATTTTTAATTGTAAACGCTTTTTATCAATTCTTATCAATGTACCAGTACGCAGCTTTTATTATAAAAATATCATTGTAAATATAGTATAAAGATGTCATGATATTATGTGAGTTTTTATTATTATGTATATGATTTTAAACATTGTTTCCTCATGTCATTCTTGTCGATTAATAAAAAGTCAATACGCATACCTTACCTAATCACTCTTAAAATATGCAAATCAAATTAATGTTTTTTTCATGTTTTCTATTTTTTGTCGCATTGCGTTCTACTACATCAACAACATCCGGACCAATTTTATTAGCTGTTGAGACGCGAACCTCAGTTCGTATACGACATCCACCTGGCGGTAGGTCATCCGGGTTATGGTAAAAAGCAGTCTATCTATTTAACTAAACTCCCTGCAACGACCATCAACAACCTTATCATCGTCATCAGTGATGATTCATCATCACCCGTATCGTATGTATGCAGTGGGAGGGCTGTGAATTATAATTGATCATTTTAACCGTATAAATGCCTACTATTCCTTCAAGACAATGACAGTAAAACTCATTAAACAGCAACATTAAAACACTCAAAATCCAGCGTTGTTAAGTTGTTGGTTATCATTATATATCCCTCCTCCTGTTGGCCAACTGCAAAAAAGTTATTATTAATATTAGCAGAAAAAATCGTTAGGAAATGACATTGCCAGTCAGTCATCCATTACATCATAAACAAACCTTGCTTTGAATAATAAAAAAGTTAATAAAAAATCGTAATGTTTATCTTCCTTTACAGGTGTCAGGGACAATTTATAGATCATACTTCAGCTCTTAATAATAATGTTAATGCAGTAAAGTATTTGTTTCAAATGTCGACATGAAAACTAATTATACAAAATCAGCTTCCAAAATATTCCAATCTAAAATCCGTTAATAGTTCATTATTATTCATATTCACTACCACATACTAACTTTTAAAAAATTGTGAGCAAGTTCTTTTGTACTAACCAAATCAATTCTATTTTGAATTGAAAACTAAAAATTGTAACCTTGTTAAGATTTTGCATACGATATGATAAACTAGTTTTAATATGATCCACAACAATCCACATATTAAAGCAACTTTTTGTAGAGCGATTTTCCAATCATTTGTATATTTCCAGGCTACTACTACTCAGTAACGTAAGGTAAAAGTTTAATGATGAATCGATATATTACCAAATAACAATAAACGTAACTTGTAAAGGTAGGTAGTTTCAGTGCTGCCATATATTATTCAGCAAATGTTTCTAGGAGAAATTCTATTTTATTGTGATTTTTAAAGGTTTTGAAAAGCTCATATTTAATATTGATAGTACTATTTTGTGTATAATGCAACATGGCAGTTGTAAGCTGTTCACTTTAATCACAGCTAAATATTACAGTGCAGCAACACAACCAGCAGTAAGCTATAAATGTAATAATGATGGTTGATCAAAAACTGATATTATTGTGCGTACCTTGTTGAGAAATAAAAAAACACGACAAGAATAGTTAACCATATTATTTTTTATCACCGTTAGAAATGTCGTAGACGCTGGAATTGGTAGTATTCGTCGTTAATTTATTTTCTTGTGTGCTGGCAAGCTTCGCTCTTCGCTGCTGTTGTAACTATGTATATTTCATTGATTTTTTACTTACTACGTGCTGCTATTCAACACATTTTTAAAGGAATGAATGTGTGAAAACTGGTGGCAGCTCTATAATAGCCTCGCTTACAAAATAAAAATATTCATCATGAACAAGACATTTTTCAGTAAAAAAAGAAAGCGCGAATAAATATTATTCTTTAATTAAAGGACTTGTATAAATTTTATCATTGCGTTCTGCAAACGAAACCTGCCTTGAAAATGGTTTGTTGATTTTTATTACAATTATAACAAGTTAGGATGTAACCGTAAGACATAAACATACAATGCAATCACAGTTATTACTAATATCATTATTTATTCGATTTATTATTATTAATATTACAAATTAGTAAAGTAACATCACTAAGAAAAATGGACAATTATTAATACAGCATCTTCCTTCATTATCATCATCATCCTTAAAAGTTTAAGAATTAAATCTAATCAAAAGTAATAAAATGTTGTCGGTTGTTGTAAAATTGTGACATTGAAAATAATGTGTATGCTATCATCATGTGAATTAAAACCTGTATCTTTTCTTTTGTTGGTTTTGTATGATAAAGTATATCTTTTAAGATTTATTATTACCTATGTAAACCATTACCATCACTGCATAAAAAATTACCTTAATCGCAAAGTTTTTAATAATTTTTTTGAAAATCTATAGTACAAATATAATTTAATAACAAACATAACTAAAAAAATCGAATTTGGTGTTGTTTTGTAAACAATTGTGTAGCCAACATGTATTAATTCTCAGTAAATTCATGAGTATTATTGTACCATTTGATGTTCATTGTCATGTCATTGTTATTGTACTTTGTAAAATGCACTTTTCATTATATTGTAAATACCTACACGCGTTAATTTATTTGTTGATTGTAAGTTGAGTATTTATCTATTTATTTATTTAGAGATGCATTTGTCACAATGAAAAATCATCGTCAATAATAAGCACACATCATTTGTGAGTAAAAGTAGTAGGTATATTCAAAATTATTTGTATTATTTATTGTTCAGCAAACACCCAACGTAAAAATATTAATAATACGTAACAACAACAATTAAAAGTAAAACAATCATTTGTACACTGGAAAATAGGAAAATAAAAAATATGAATCAAACATTTTAATGTGTTTTCTTCTATATCTAAGCGTATATATTGTAATTGATTTGATTAGCTGCACCGTTCATCCAATAATAATAAAAATGACATCATGGAGCCATTTCTAACAACAATTACACAACGGAAATGATTCCATAGATAAATATACAACAATAAAGTAAAAATAATATCTATTATATAACCATAAAACAAGATATCATATCAAATATTTTACATGCTTTAAAAATATCAAATAAATATTTTTAACCGCTAAATTTTTCAATTACAAACTCAATACTATAAACTTTGCTCACAGTCATTATCACTATCACAAACTGTATTTACAATATTCCAAACATCAAAAGTGGAAAATTGCTACAAATTGACATTGTAATTGTAAACACATTCAACGAATAACGCAACAGTTTTTATACGCATGTTATTCGTATCATTTTAAATGGTTATTAGAAAGTAAACGACAGTAAAAGTGACCTCTAACATATTAAAAAAGTCTAAACCAAGTTAAAAGTAGCATGCAATTAAAATAGCATTTTGTTTGTTAGTGGGTATAGAAAAGTACATTTCTGTGAGGAAGAAATGGAAGCTCTTTTAGCAGTCCAATCCAGTCCAATTATAATCGTCGAGTATCAATATCAATCACAAGTCTAAACCAAGTTAAAAGTAGCATGCAATTAAAATAGCATTTTGTTTGTTAGTGGGTATAGAAAAGTACATTTCTGTGAGTAAGAAATGGAAGCTCTTTTAGCAGTCCAATCCAGTCCAATTATAATCGTCGAGTATCAATATCAATCAATCACACTCATAAACCACCTCACTACTTTACTTAAAATCTATTGCAGCGCTAGGCAGTCATGGAAGCGTTTGTACAAGTCCCATTTCCGTACATTAGTGCTGCATTTCTGGTGACTGCTACCAAGGAAACACGCTATGCCGTTATGCCATGAACGAACTGTATGAGATTTCCACCAACCACCATGAAACAATGCTACACCTCATACCTCATACCGTTGTTTAAATTTAGATAGGGGAAAAAATTTCAGAACACGCTAGTTAAATGTTTAAAAATACACAGATCAACTATTTCAATGTTTTATATTAAAATAGAAAAAAATGAGCAAAAGTGGAAAGATTTAATTTAGACCATAGTTTTTGAATAACTTAATTTACAGCGCGTGTGCGTGCGTAACATGAAAATAAGAAAATTACGCAGTGCGTTTAGG